>CM040807.1:35822595-35917595 GCA_022829025.1 Squalius cephalus | reverse complement strand
TGCCGTGAGATCGGATTGGTCTATACACAGTATTTAGCTCAATTACATCAGAAGTAACTGTAGCTCAATTACTGAAAAATGAAGAGTAATCCCTTACTTTACTATTTTGAGGGACAAGTAATTAAACTACAGTAACTAATTGCTTAGTGATTAGTTCCAGCCGTCACTGGTCCAGCTGCCGTCACACACACACACACACACACACACCTGGTCTGCGTATTTGAGTTTGAGGCAGGAGATGACCTGGCCCTCCAGCTCGGTGTCGTCTTTGGCATTGTTGAGAATGTTCTGGCAGAACTTGGGGATGTCCGCTTTACAGGCCTTCCTCAGCACCGGGTTCAGGCGGTAGTCTAAACACAAGAGGCGGAGTTACACCGTGTCCTAACCAGACGCGTCAATCAATCAAAACCCACAGCCAATCAGAGCAGCGTGTGGGCGGAGTCTCGCGGCACCAGAGAGTAATCACGACGGCACTCGCAAGAAAATGGATAAGCAGCTACATAATCAAGTTCACAAATATTACACCATTTAAACATTATTCAAACACATAAGCTGATTTACTAAAACAATCTTTGTCAAAGAATACACTTGTTTGTTCACAGTTTGAACGTTCTTGTTTAATTTCAAGATCTGAGGTGAATTATCCATTGTTGCTTTTACAGCTTCAAAGCTGGAGCACTAAATGATGTTCAGAGTCACATGACACGCTTTTTAAGAGCATATTGCAGGTAATAAAAAAAATCTAAATGAATATATAACCGTGTATGAAAATACCATATGAAAAGATAATGCAGGATTTAAAATGTTTTAAAACGACATAATGACACCAATTTAGTAGATAAAGTGAGCGTTTCTTTAACTGCTTTTTTTTCAACACCGCGCCATTTTACATCACACGAGGGAGACGTGTGTGTGCTCTGCCGCAGCTCTGGTATTCAGTACGAGTGGTCGTGAGTCAGTGTGTTTTCACTAGTTTTTTGTATTTCAATTTATCATCGTCATGGTATATTTTTGTGTTTGTGGAGCTTGCAAAAACTCCAGCCTGTCAGGACATCGAGTCCACCGGTTTCCTAACAAGAAAAAGGCCGGTGCTCTTTCGTGCCTGGGTGCGGGTTGTGCAGGTGAAGAGACCTGATACACACTTACAACTACGATTAGAGTTGTTTGCATAAAATGCACCGTGAACATTCACATGTTTGCCCTGTGATAGGCTATAATTTATCTCCATTAGGGTGACCAGATCGGGGGGGTAGTCCTACTATGATATTAGAATACATAGCCTATAATAAAAGATAATGAATTTCAAACCTGAACCAAACATATTTTTATTCAAAGATCAACAGTCTGTCTTTAGTCTGCCACAAAAAAACAATTCATTCAAGCAGTGAGGATGATTTTGTTGTCCTCTTTCTTCTTAAAAAGAGGAAATATTGGGTCCATCCAATCCTGGGATTGCGCCGAGAGGAAGGACAGTTTCACCTCCTTATCAAGCAGTTGCGAAATTATCCCGAGCGATTGAAAATTTAACGTTACCTCAGAATGTCAGTGGAACAGTTTGATGCTTTGCTAGCGATACTGGAGCCACATATTATTAACACTATATATAATGAAGACCCATTAGTAAACATTATTTGGTGCATTGACCAACAATAAACATTACATTTATTAATTTTTGTTAACATTATTTATAACAAAATATACAACTGTTAATTTTTAGCTCATGTTAACTCAGGTCCATTAAATAATATTAACAGATACAAGTTTGGATTTTAGTAATATATTATTAAATGTTGAAATAAGCATTGACTAAGATTACTAGTTAACTAATGGAACATTAAGTGTTACCAAAGAAGCTACTAGATGACTAGTATGAAGTGACGAGTGATTAAAGAAACCATATGTTTCGTTTGTGTGTGTGTGTGTGTGTGTGTGTACCTGTGTTCTGGGTGATCTGTCTCTTCGTGATCATCTGTTTGCATTTAGGGTCCATGGTCTCCCTGTTCTTGTTTTGTTTCAGACACTGTAACATGTCCTCGGCATCAATCTCGCTGCAGTAACGCTGGAGGACAGAACAGAACAAAGCCATCTTTCAGTTTTAAGGTCTTATTACAGGGTTTCTGCGGTAGGGGTGGGCGATATAGCCTCAAAATTATATCACGATATTTCAAGAATATTTGCGATAATGATATTTATGACGATATCTAAAAAAAATGTAGACAATGTTTTTTATTACATTTATCTCACCTAAATGTTTGCTCACTCATTGTGTTTTTACAATTGGGTTATTTTGTTTTTAAGAGTTTACACAACACAAGGAAGCTTGATTTCAATCTTTGAATTAAATTGAAAAAAGTAGCAAAAAAATATATACAAAATAATAAAGATACAAATAAAGTTTTTGGGTAGGTCTAGCACTATTCAGAAATACTACAGAAACTGAATAAGGTAATCAAATGTAAAATAACACTAGTCCTGAGTCCTGACTAAATTAAATACATAGGCTATTAATTCTGATTCCTTACAATGAAAGCTATCTTTTGTTGTTTTGTCGACAACATTAATGACAGACATATGGCTGCTGTCACTTTTAGAGCTAGTGCCCGGATCCATTACTGTTATACTGTCTGTCACACTGTCACGCGCGTTTTATGGTTATTTCAGACATAACCGACGGTTTACTAACCATGACCGGAATTTTTACACAATTTTGCGTGTTTTTTCCCCCGTTAAAGCCATATAATCCGCGAAAAAGAACTTGTGTTACTCGCGAGCTGTTTGTGAGGCGGCTTTACTGTATGTATGCACGCAGAGTAAATCTCTCAGAGAGCGCGCAAAAGTACTGAAGAGTTTAAAATCACAAATGTTTAAACTGATAAGACTTAAAAAGAAGTCAAAATGATAAACTTTAGTTACGATACAAGTGACAAAAGACAATTCCGTCATGTCCTGACTGCTAAACACAAGAGTGTGGTATTGACGCTTGACTTGTGCAACCCATTTTGAAAGCGAGAGAGAGAGAAGACGCGGCACCGCTGAACACTCACGCGGTTGGTAAAATCAATGTTTGCGGGGGAATTTCCAGTATTATAAGTGGTAGACCTGCGGGAATTATTAAAATACTATTGAAGTAGCTCCTTTTTAGGTACTAAATCGTCATTGGAGGCTGACTTGCTGCTCTCACGCTCAGACAGGTGTTGTTATTGTGCGTGCTAGGCAACATAATGCGCCATACGTCATTGCGTCGCTATATCAGTGATATCGCGATATGACACTTTTTTATCATGTAAAAATTTATACTGGTATTATCGTGGACGGTATGATATGGCACACCCCTATTCTGCAGCGTTATTAAAATAAAATTTAAGACCTGCACATATAAAATCAACGCTTTATGAGTTGGGTAGAGCAAGATCTACAGTAACATTTAAACCATGACTGTAAATAACAATTTAAACTTAAGTTTTTATTTAATTTAAATGACACCTAACATTTCAGCCTTTAAACCATTTAAAATTAAAAGTGACTATAGTTAGATTCATTTAATATATATATATATATATATATCATATCCTAAATGTTTAGATTGTTTGAATCTCCAAAGGAGCTCCTGAAATGATTGAGACTTTTCTCTGTTTTCCTGGCCGTAAATGTGCCGAGACTGTGCGTGAGATGCTGTGTGATGCTGTGAGATGAGGCTGGTCACCCGGATCATCTGCTTGCAGACCCTCATGAGCTGGAAGTCGAGCTCGGGGTCCATCATCTCGCTCTCCTGCAGTCTGAACACCTTCTGATGGCACTGCTGGGTCAGGTGCTTCTTGTTCTCCTTCAGACACTCGATCACCTGAGCACACACACACACACACACACACAGAGATGAGTATGCGGTTGCAGGTAAAGTGATGATGATGATGATGATGATGATGATGAAGGTTTACCTGAGCGTTCCCGAACACCACGTTCTGGCAGTGCTGCTTGATGTCCAGACGACAGCTCTTGTACAGATCCGGCTGCAGACGAATGTCCTCCGACTGACACACACACACACACACACACACACACACACACACATCAGAGCTCTAACCGCACACTTCAGACCTACACATCACTATATCTGTTCAAATGTGTTTTATAGGGCCCTATGAAATGCGTTTTTTTTTTTTTTTGGACTCATTTTAATCGTTAAATAAAATTTTAGCAATCAAAAAGCACATGTAATTAAATTAATTCATGAAATAATTTATCAACAACTTAATTAAAAGTTTAACAAATTACATTTAGGGCCCTATTAAATTAATTGTTTTCTTTTTAACACAAATCCTTTTCGTTTCTGTGAAATGTTGTTTTTTCCCCCTGTGTTGTGTATTTATATGTTTCTGGCAATCAAATGAAGGCATAAAACATTAATTAAATTTATCTTTTAATCATGAAATTAAACTTTTTTTTGTCAAAGTTTTGCACAACAGAGCTTTACTGTTCAAATGAAAACAGATGAAAAATTGTGATTATTCCTTAAAAAAATGATGTTTTAATAATAATAAATTATTATTAGTGTTAATAGTATTACTTCGAGACGTAGCTAAATTCTACTGTACAACAGAAATATAATTCTGTCGTAATTTCTTCAAGTTAAACTGAACTTTTATTTTGACAGGTGAAGTTGAAGAGTTTCTGTGTGTTTATGATATAGTAATGCTGGTGAAGTGACTGTGTCAAAAAATGTAACATTTCTGTGAATTTCCACATTATACTAGGGGTGGGGGAAAAATCGATTCTTCGATGCATCGCGATGCGGACGTGGACGATTCTGAATCGATTCACAAATGTCAAAAAATCGATTTTCTAAAAAAATATATATATATTTTTTTTCTAATAACGTAATATTGACGGAACGCAAAAGGCGGAACTATAAGCGGACGTGCAGTGCGCGGACAGTCCGTGGCGCGCACATATAACAGAGTCGCGCACATACATAGACGCATGATGGCTGAGCGCAAATTCGAACGGCACCCTCTTCGTTAAAAGCTAACGTATGTAAAATTGGCAATTTCATTATTACCTATTTAGTATTTTTGTATGAGAGCTGCTTTCTGTATTGTTTAGTTTTCACATCAGTACTGTGTAAACCGATCTGTTATACGTACGTTATACTGCAATATGTGCAATGCCAGTCACAAAAAGTTACATTTTGACTGTGATCTCTGCAGATGTTCATTCACTTTTTTTGTATAAGCTGTTTTTGATTGTGGTATACAGCAAACATTTCAAGTCATAACTCTTTATTATTTAGTTGTGTATAAGAGTGGCTTTGTATGTTACTAATTATTCAGAATATGCGTAAGTCCAGCATTATATTTGTATGAGAGCTGCTGGTACATCTTTCTATATTTTTTAACGAAAACTGTTTGTGATTTTGCTACAACAAAAAGTTTTTTGTCTGAAGGATTATATTGCTCATTGGAAATAACAAGAGGATGTTGGTTAGAAGTCTATTATTAAATGCTAGAGATTCAGAATATGCTGAAGTTTGTATAAATTTACTACAAGTAGCCTATGCTGCTAGTACAGGCACACATTTATTTTCCTGTTGGTTCTCAGCAATGTTGGGACATATGCTGGCAAATGTAACCTTACAGTTGACTTGCCAAATCACTTCCATTTGTTTTATTAATAAAATTAATATAGGAAGTATTGGAAGTAAGTTCGTTATGGGTCATCATAAATACTTTGCTTTAAAAGTACCAAGTAAAAAAAAAAAAAAATCGTTAATAATCGATAATCGTTACCCTCTGAATCGTAATCGAATCGTGAGGTGCCTAGAGATTCCCACCCCTACATTATACAGTAACTTCTGTTATGATGACAGGATTGCGCACCACTGAACTGAACTGAAATCGTGTGAGGTGTGTGTTAGTTAGGGCTGGGTATCGTTCAGAATCTTTCGATCCGGTGCCAGTTTCGATACCGATTCCTAATGATACTTTTTTCGATACCATATATTTTAAAATTCAACATCAGCAAAAATACATTAAACACAAAGCTTTTATTTTCCACCTTAATTGTGAATCAAAACAGTTATCAAAATAAAAATATTCTGGTAAAACTGCTCACTCAGTAAGGCCATGTCCACACTAATATATTTTTCTCTCCGTTTTGGCCTTCCGTCTACACTGAGACGGCGTTTTTATTAATGAAAATGAAGCTTTTTTGAAAACGCTCTCCAAAGCGGATACATTTGAAAACGCCGTTTTCGCGTTGTAATGTGGACTGTGAAACCGGTGGGATTTAAACACGATGATGTGACGTATATTGTACCATTATGTTTATACCAGTGTTGTGCCTGTTATGTGCTGTTCACTTTCACAGTCAACAAACTGAATTATTAATCCAGGACTGAATGTAGGCTAATTGTTAAATAACAATTTAACAGTGATAATAATGTAGCTATCATTAGCCTAAAGTTTAGCTAAAACTTCAGCCGGTAGGGTTGGGAAATAGCCAATTGCCAAATAAATCTGAATTTTTGGGCTAAATGGCGATGTATGGTATAATCTGAGTATTTAATTATTATTTTTCTATTTGAATAAAAAAAATATCCTGATCGATATTGTCCTACAAACAATGTTTATATTGAAGGTTATAAAAACAAACATAGTGTAACCTTGCTGTCTATCTGCAGTCTATCCAAAAAAGGGGTCAAATCACATTACATTCTAACATTGCAACATTACAATCTAAAAACAAAATAATGCTTTTTAAAGAAGTAGTTAAATTTACTAAACTTAATAAAAAAAAAAGCTAATATAAAAGTACACATGTAGGTTTGAAATTCTCTAGCACATTTATGTTCACCAACAACAACGAATATTTAACAACAAATATTTTAGCTAAATATATTTATAATTTAGTGCTAATGTATATTTTAGTCAGAATAATTGTCTCCGTCTGTTCGGCGCGCATGCACGCGGGGGCGCTCGTTCACGGAAGTTTAGCTTGCAGAAAGCTCGCCCACTCATGACAGCAAACTGGAAATATTGACTTTCTAACATTTACAGATGGAGAATATGTCCGTGAAATGTAAGTTATGCACTGAGGAAATTATTGGATGTCACTTCAGCTTATGGCTAAATATTATTAGAGGTATATTTGTTTCCACCAATCGCTGCACATGTTTACGTATGATGACGAAAGCACGTTAGCGCGAGCCCTCCCGGAACCCATAGAGAATGCATTGCAGTGCCTGCAGTTCGAAAAAAATTATCTTTGAATGTAAGTCTATGGGAAGACTCTGGGCGATTCTCAGCCAGAGTGAAATCGCCCAAAAAGAGGCGGTACTCCACAGAACGTGACTCGGCGCTGATTGGACCATATCCAGAGGCAGAACAACAGTGAGTGACGGCTAGCGTAACTCTGTGGTTGAATGAGATAGTGATTGAAAGCCTTTCACACTTTGGTGGTGCGTCGCCCGATCGTCCTAATGAAGAAACCGCCGCTGTCCGCACCTCTCCGTGTGTGTGTGGGTCGGAGCTCCGCTCTTTGTCAATATACAGAGAGGACAGATAAGCTTGCGCTTACGCGCTCAGATGCTTCTGGACCCGAAATTTGGCACCGAAAGATAAAGAATTTTTCGATACTCATACAGGGTTTTTCCTGGCTCAAAATGAGGCGGAGGTGGTAAAATCCTAATAATGTATTTTAATAATAAGGTAATTAAATGTTATTTTTCATAGATCATCATATAGCCTAATGTGTTTTCGGCATTATTTTAGTGGGTGGAGGTTGGTACCTCTAGGGGGGTCTTATCTTTAAGATTTTAAAGATAAATTCATTAATCTGGTGCACTTTGAGTCACCCAAATCCACTGTTAAAAATAAAAAAATCCACCCGCAAACCGCCTATATTCTTTGATTTAGATATCTGCATCTGATCACATTACAATTATTCAAATTCTCAGTGTTAAGCATGATAATATGGTAAACAGAGGCTTTACTCCATTCAAACTTAAATTGTCAATGTTTCATTACATCACTGTTTGAAAACAGAATAATTTTTTGTACCTTTATAAGGTTTTATTAAATGTTTATAACATCTTTAATTTCAAATTCTTAAATTTGATCAATATATTCAATTAAAATAATAAGACATTAGGCTGTTTCCAATCAAATGAAATAATTTACATTGAAAAAGTATAACTGTATTAAATTAGATTATTTTAAATATTTTTGAATATACAAATAAGGAATGTTGAAAAGAATGATACTTTATGAAAGTAAACCGCCAGTAGGAGGCGGCAGGCGACCGTCTTAATGAGCGAGTCATTGAGTCATTCATTCAAACGATTCGTTCAAACGGCTGATTCATTCAGAATGAGGCACTTTATGAATAGGTAATTGAATCTTTGACTCAACCGATTCGTTCAAAACGCTGAATCATTCAGTAATGAAACACGGCTGAGTGTTGCTGTGAGATGCGATCTCTGCTGTGATCTTTGTTTGGAACTATTTTCGCTGCTGAAACAGAACAAAAACTGTCATTGCGTCTCAAATGTAGTAAGTGACTTAATTTTAACTATTTGTTTATTGGACTGTTATGAAATCAGTCTCGGTTTCAATCTTGATGGCATTCAGGAAAACATCACTCTGATCGTGTGTAGCCTAGGCTATGTATTGTTTCTTAACTATAATATGTTATAAATAACAGCGCGAGCCTCAACAGCGCAACTTTGTTACCGTCAGTACATTAGGTTGGCCTATATTATTATCAACTATAGGCTATCAATCGCCACTTACATTAAATTAAATAAAACAGAATCACCCTCACGGTTTCGGTGATTCGGAATATTTTTATATAATTTTTTATTTTTTTAATCAGGGCATTTGTCCGGATGGGCTACAATTCTCTCTCACTTTTCCCTTCAAAAAAGAAAAAAGAAAAAAACACACGTGTCCCGGACAAAGTATATGGTCCCAGACAAGCGTTATTGTCGAGTCCTCCTGATATGTTTTCCTTGATTGGATTTCCATGAAGAGAATTACGTTGTTGAAAACGAAAGTAGAGTGACGCACGTTCATTGCGTTTCACCGTGATGAGAGTTCCGTGTCTTTATTAAACTCAACACAAAATTATTTATCTGTCATCCACCCTCTTTTATTACTTATCCGCGCAGCAGCAGCACTATACGGTTTGAACATGGACACAAGCGGTAACCGCAACAGAACCGTCACGGTGGAAAAAGTCTATCTGATCATGACTGTCTGTCCGAGTTTTGTCGAGAGCCGGAGGCGGCACGAAATTTGACGGAGGCGGCCGCCTCATAATTCTCTATGCAGGAAAAACCCTGCTCATAGGATCGGAGTATTTTTTCGATACCATAAAAGTATCGACGTTCGGTACCCAGCCCTAGTGTTAGTGCACTGACCATCTCCACTTCCTCCACGCGCAGCTGCTTTCGACACTTCATGGAGACGCGCTGCTCTTCGACCTCCTGTAACGTGTCGTTCCTCACGGTGGTACTCAGACACATCACCACATCCACCCTGAGGACACACACACACACACTCAGGACCTTCCCATCATGCTTCAGTGTAGCTCATGTGACCAGTATGACACAAGCAAACCCAACAGCCGTGCCATGCGCTCACTTCTTCTTGATGTTGGGACACAGTTTGAGCACGTCCTCCTTGCAGGCCATCTTGAACTTGTAGGAGAAGCGGAAGTCCTTCATCTGGATCTGAGGATGAGGAGGAGAAACGGACGGTTGACAGAACTGTAGTGACAGAAAGAAGAAGAGCGAGTGTGTGATCGGCAGACGCACCAGCTGGAAGTGTGTGACTCCCACGGCACACTTCTCATTCATCGCCTTCTGCTGTTTATTGGCAACGAGACACTCCATCAGGTCCCCGGTGTCCATCTGGTTATCAGCCACGTCCTGCGAGACACACAGAAGAAGAAGAAGACGATGAGGAAGAATCTTCCTCTTTAACAGAGCTGATGCATGGAGGAGATGCAGTATTTCTCAACAGCAATCAAATAATAAATGAAGAGTAAAATGAATTCATCCATAATCAGGATTATAAATTAAGAGTTTTTTAACTTCTAATATTTCCAAGTAAAATATAATTAACACACTGGGTAATAATACTCAGTTGTCTGAGAGATCTCTCTCTGAAAAGACAGGTTGTGAATGCTCAAGGTCTGAGTCTAGATCAGTGGTTGCATACAGAAGATTACTTCACACTTTGTGGATGGTAACAATTTTTTAAACAATCCATCTGACACAGCTCAAATTTAATGATTCTTTTCTTAATGTTGCTTATAAATTGGCTGATAATGTTCCTATTGGTACTGGTGAGCCCTTGGATTATATATATAAATACATATATATCAGGGCCCGTATTCATAAAGAATCTTAATGCAAAGAGTAGCTCCTAGTGACAAAATTCTAAGAAAATTCTTAGAAATGTGGGCGTTTACTCTTAAAATTAAAGAAAAAATCCTAGTAAAGAAAAAAGTAATTCAGAAAGCATCTTAACCCTTAAAGGGACACTTCACCCATTTGCATTAAGCTTTGCATTGTTAGAAACCCAGTCATACTATTGAATGGTCGTGCAACACTCTCTCATTTTCCCCTGAGACGGGAGAAATCCGTTATTTACCTTTTGCACTTCCTCCTACAATGACGCAAAAATCGTCATTTGACGTCATTGTAGGAGGAAGTGTAAGAGGGGGGGATTTCTGTTGAGACTACAAGCACTAGTTCCTCATCTTTCCCAGGGGGCGGGACCCGCTCACGCTACAGACCTATTACAGATCAGTGGGTGGGACTTTACTCTCTGAAACTGAAAGCAATATCCTCCATCTTGTTTGAAGCTAAGCTAACAGGCGCTGTGGAGACAGATGTAAAGTTATGACAATAGCGGAGGAGAGTGCTCAATATGATATAGAAGAAGAGGATTTCGGAAGTCTGATGCTTGAGTCAGGTGTTTGTGGCTACCTTTACAAGCCGCATTATAGCGAAGAGCAGCCGAAGCAGAAGACCTGCCTGCCGCGGACGAGGAGCCCGGACTGGCTCGAGTTAGGGCGGACTGGTGGCGCCGGTGATCTCACTATGCAACTACGAACCGCTACGAACACAGAGATAGAGTCCGTCTGCGGCAAAGAATTTCAACGATGACAATTTCTCCTGGACGAAATCTCTGAATCAGACGAGGACACGGACGTTTGTGTTGAGAACTATCCTAGTTTCGCACCGCATATGTTCTGACTGAACATCCAGGTACCATGCAATAATTCACCTTTTCGAAAGAAATACAAACGAGGAGTAATGCACTAATGAGTTCGCCAACTAACTAGACATTTTGTGTGAATGTGAAATGAATTTCAAGCTCTGGTGGTAGCTAGTCTTGTAGACGGAAGAGTGATTTCTCTTATAGGCAGATATGCGCTGTTCTGGATTAGTGGGAGTGGCTTGCGGAGCTGTGCAATGTGGTGCATTGTGGGAGTTGTTGTCTTTCATACAAATGCGTCCTGAAGTTATTTTTTGTCTTTCCTCGGTCACGAAGGCACCAAATTCAAAATTTATTTTACATTTCGACTACATATATGACCCACTTTAAATAAAAAACAATGTTCAAATGGGTGAAATGCCCCTTTAAAAGAGGTCTTAAGGTCAAAATTGTAAGGAGTACGGACGAGGACTTTTCAGAGGCTGAAGAGTTTCTTTAGCAGAGGAGAATATGACAGAAAGATGAAGAGGGAGAAGAAATGTGTTGCAGACAATGGATGACAGTGAGTTAATAAGATGCTATAGATTAGATCGTGCTGAGATCATGTTTGTGACTGATCTTATTAGAGACGCGCTAACATCTCCGACAGCGCAGAAATGCCATAGCGCCAGAAATGAAAGTAATCACTACATTACGATATTTGGCAACTGGGAAAATTCCATGTTTGATACATTAAAACCAACATTCAAACCACCAGTTAAATAGACACGCCAGCAATCAGTGTAATTGGAAAGAGTGTAACATTTTTTATCATTCTAAGCAATCAAATACCTTATAGGAAATTAACAGCATGGTAAATAAAAAAAAGGATTTATATACACATATATAATGTGTGTGTGTGTGTGTGTGTGTGTGTGTGTGTGTGTGTGAGAACGATGAAATAGGAAAAATTATGCATGTAATTTCAAAGTGAAGGCTTAGAATATACTTAAAATCACTTTTTTTTTTCCGTCTTGGACAACCAGCCAATCACAGTCTTCAAAAGATTGCGTCATACATAGCAACAGGGTCAGCCCCGCCTCCTCACTAAGATGAAAGGTTTAGTCTTTTCCTTACTCAGAGTTGCTCTCAGATCGGTCCCGAATCGCTCTTAAGCTAAGACTCCTACGTAAAAGTTTTTAAGCTAAATTAAGAGTTTTCTGAGAGGATTCTTAGAAGCTTTATGAATACGGGCCCTGGACATTTTCCTATTATCTCTATTTTTAAGTCACCTGAGAAACAGGAAATAAGTGAAATTATTGATGAATTTAAAATATCTTCAGCGGGTCATGATAATATCTCTGTGTTTCTTGTCAAACAGGTGAAATGTTCAATATTGCACCACTTGCCCACAAAAAAGTATATAACAATATTTGTATACTATAGACCTACATCTATTTTGCCATGTTTCTCAAAACTTTGAGAGAAAATTGTATATAAAAGCAGATTTTGCATGAATTTACATGTAGTATTTTTATAGATCTGTCAAAAGCTTTTGATACAGTTAATTATTTCATTTTATTGGAAAAGCTGTATAAATATGGTTTTCATGATATTACATACAAATGGCTGAAATTTCATTTTTAATAAAGACAGTTTGTTTGCTTTAAGGGTTTGTGTTCTGGCAGAGGAGGATTACTCTGTGGCGTTCCTCAGGGGTCTGTACTTGGACCCTTACTAGTTCTCATTTATATCAATGATTTGTCAAGTGTTTCAAATATTCTTACTCCAATAATGTTTGCTGACGATACAACATTAGTTCTCTCATTCAAATTTTAATTTATTGTTTAAGAATGTAAATGATAGTACAGTTGGTTATGCTAATTGGTTTAATTTAAATATTAATAAATATAATTGTATTATTTTTAGCGGTAAAAAATTATAACCTAAGGATTTATAAAAAAATTACAATTAGGAGTTTTTGTAGACGAGAGTTGGAGGGAACACGCCGACTATGTGAAAAATACATAAATCTACCGGTATAATAAGGCGAGTTATGCATCTTGTTACTACAGAACGTCTTCTTACTCTTTACTACAGTTTAATTTATTGTAATATTGTTTGGGAAAGCACTTTTCCGACTAATATTTTAAAAAAAACGATCCTTCGGAAACGTTTTGTTAGGATTGAACCCGATCAGATGCATATACTTCATCTGTGCCTTTCAGAAACTTCAAGTTCTTACTATTTATGATATCAATATTTCTCAAACATGTGTTTGCATTTATAAGATATATTCAAGTGACGGTAACATTCCAGAGCAGTTTAAGATGCATTTTAGAGTAAATTCACAGGTTCACTCGTCAATCTACAGATTTTCATCTTCCAAAGTTTCTCACTTGTAGAGGTCAATACTCAATCAGATTTAGGGGTATTCAATTATGGAATGGTTTATCGCATCTAGCAAAGAAAATGTTCATCTCTAATATATTATAAAAGACGTATAAAGGATCATTTCATTGTTGCTTTGTAATTGTGTCTTACATATTTTCCGTTGTTGTTATGCATTTATGAGCCCTACAGGGTTTGTTTTTGGTATGTATGTTTTGGGGTGGGGGGGGGGGGGGGGTTCGATAGGCTATATGTTGTAATTCATTTGATTCAGTCATATACATTTATATATTTTTTTATTATAATTTAGCTCTTTCTTTCATTTTAAAGTTTCTTTTTTTCCTTGTTGTTAACTCTTCGGAGTCTTGGGCTATTTTGGCCGTTTTTGAGTACTTTTTATTTTGCGACTTAAACAAATGTTTACCATACCAATGTTTGGTATTGTTTTTTTTTAGCACAACATCACCTATATGAACAGACACTTATTTTTTCACTTTTATGTACTGTATCAACATACTGGACCCAAAATCACACAAAAAACACAAAATCCGAATAGAAAAATTATAGTTTTTTTACTATAAAAAAACACAAACATGCTCAATGAAGCATTTTAAAAGGTTTAAAATGTAAACACAAGTTGTAAATGTCAACATATACAGGTAAAATTCAGATATAATCAAGCTATATACAAAAAAAATATGATTTACAAAAAAAAAAAGCGAGTGTATGTTTATGCACACAATTATACAGAGAGCTATATTTAAGGCCTTGCATTCCCAGAGTATGAGGGTTCCCAATTAGTGCAAATACAACATAAAAAAGGTAAAATTGAGATAAAATCAAACTATATACAGCAAAAAGCAGGTGTGGCAATAGGCGTTTTTTTCTTTTCTTTTTTGCTTAGAAACTCTACAAAACACTTCATGTACAATTACACAGACAGCTACATTACAGGGCTTTCCTTCCTTGAGTAAGAGGGGTTCCTAAAAAGTGCAAATATACTATACAAAAGGTAAAATGAACACAAAATCAAACTATATATACAACTATTTACAGCGAATATCAGGTGAGTTATTTTATTTTTTATCTGTGCCACTCCTCAAAACAGTTTCTGTCAACAATGAGACCAAAGACATTCGCTTCATTTTCCTTCCACAAAAAACTACCTAAACTATCTACACTACTCCTAAACTACTCTCAAAATCTATTCAAACTTTTCCAAAAACTAGCAATAATATATCTCTCTCTCTCTTTATATATATATGTCTCTCTGTCTACTCCGTCAATCTCCCGACTCCCACCTTTCAATTTCACTTCTTTGCTCAGTTGGCTCCTCCTCCACTCCCTAAAATGTGCAGCCTGAAGAGCAGAGTCAGCAGATTCACACATTTTTCTCCGTTTTGTTTTAAGACAAAAACCGACAAAGTTATGAGAATAAATGCAACGCCTGTCGCATCCCATCTTGCGTTCCTTTACGAACGCGTCAATATTTTCAATTTTTTTTAATATAAAGTTTAAATTATCATATCTCCGTTTTTACTTGGTCTATCAACACAAAACAAAAAGTAAAATAGAGTTTCAAGCCAGCACTTTCGACAGAAGTGGACAGCAGCGCTCAACGTGACTTTGTTTTTATGCTTCGACGTCTTAAACTGGTCATGTGATTTGCTCACGCCGGCGCGATCGGCGACTCGGAAGAGTTTTAAGGGGAGGCTTTAAATCCGCCTCTCCCTGCACAGTATTTGCATTGTGTTTTCTTGCTCTTATTGTATATATTTAAAATTTGTGCAAATAAAATTAAATTAAACTAAAGTCTAAGGATACAGATGTTAATCTGGCTATTATACAGTTGCTTATCGGATCTGAGCTAAGTTCCTCTTTTCATAGTGTAGTGTATCGCATCGAAGCAGACACACAAGACACACACACACATCTATTTTTCATGTTTTCACAATCTGAGGTGTTAGCCTGCAAGATATTTAGCTAAGATTCGTTTACCACTGTATTGAGACATCGGAAACCCCTCATCTAAACAGCAAGTACAAAAGTTTACCCATAAGTCATGGGTAAGCTACATTTGAGGCATTAAGATTAATAAAAGAAAAGTATTAAACATACATTTTGAATGATGGAAATAATGGTAAACGCATCAAAATGATAGTAATGAGAAACATCAACATGATAATGATTTCTTAAAATATGATGATGACATTTGATTAAATGATATTTAAGATCTAAACGATAAAACATGAAATATATCTTTTTTCTTTCCCTGATTCATCAGTATTGATCGGAGACTCACGTGACAGTAGGACTGGATCACGGGCTCACAGGCTCGGATCAACAACACCTTGATCTGAATGTCCTGGAAAAGCAGACGCACAGAAATCAGTCCAGACCCACGTCTCGCTCGCAACACAGATTTTTATATATATACAGTGCTATGCATAAGTTTAGACACCCATGCTAAAGTTGACTAAAAAGAGGAATGAAAAATCATCTTTTGGAAATTGAACTTAATGCCTTAATTTAAAAAATTAGGAAAAATCCAACCTTTAAGGACACCAATTTTCTTTGTGAATGAATAATGTATCGTAAATAAATAAATTATCTTCCTTAAAATACAGGGTGCATAAGTTTGGACACCCCTATGTTAAATTCCCATAGAGGCAGGCAGATTTTTATTTTTAAGTATTTTTTTTTATTATTTTTTTTAGGATACTATGCATCCTGATAAAGTTCCCTTGGCCTTTGGAATTAAAATAGCCCCACATCATCACATAGCCTTCACCATACCTAGAGATTGGCATGGGGTACTTTCCATAAGATCATCTCTCAATGCAAATCAAACCAGCTATTAGGCTAACTGAAATAAAACCATGCCAATCTCAAGGTATGGTGAAGGCTATGTGATGATGTGGGGCTATTTTAATTCCAAAGGCCAAGGGAACTTTATCAGGATGCATAGTATCCTAAATTATTTTTTTTTTAAATACTTAAAAATAAAAATCTGCCTGCCTCTATGGGAATTTAACATAGGGGTGTACTCACTTATGCACCCTGTATTTTAAGGAAGAACATTTATTTATTTACGATACATTATTCATTCACAAAGAAAATTGGTGTCCTTAAAGTTTGGATTTTTCCTAATTGTTTAAATTAAGGCATTAAGTTCAATTTCCAAAAGATGATTTTTTATTCCTCTTTTTAGTCAACTTTAGTATGGGTGTATTCACTTATGCATAGCACTGTATATACTGATATATTTGATATATTTCAGAACTAAACAGCGGTAAAACAGCACAAAAGCATCTTTCTGTACCTTGGACTCCAGTTCTGTGAGGTTTCCCACCACTTCCCTGCATTCAGGGATCAGATCCTCTAAATGATCCTGCAGGCACTCCAATTCCTGAGACACACACACACACACACACACACACATTGAGTACGGTTCATGTCTGTGAATTTAACATTCAAACCGTTTCCACAAATGGCAACATCAGTGAATAAAGAACATTTGCTGGTGTCCCATGAGCATTACGCTGAGTAAATCACTCGCGTGTGACCAGATTCCACAAGAGAATTTAACTCATTTACTGTCGACTAGTCGTGCAATTTACTAGCCATTGGCTAATTAGAGGCAAAACATAAGATATAATTTAAACATTCAAGCGCAAGACGACGTGAAAGATAGCTCGCGTGCGCTGTGTGAGAAGCTGTGTGTGCAACTGCACATCAGACACACACTGGATTGAGCTCTTTCACGTCTTCTTGCGCTTGAACCGACAATTTCACACAAAATATCCGTCTTGGCGAGTATCCTAGTAAACATAGTTAGGTATGCGTTAACTGAACATAAAAAGTCGAGAACGAAAACGCACGTGTACAGTATTCGTGTACTGGATCAGTGCATTCGCTCTTAAAGTGACAGCAGCCTAACACTCCTGCAGTGTCTGTGTTTTTAATGTTAATTAAACACACTGCTCTTGACTGAATTACTTCTGTAACTTTAATAGATATTGATATATTTAATTGATACTGTGAGGACTATGCAGTGCTGTTTTACGTTATATGATCAATTCATTTTCATGTTCAATAAGTCCTGACTGTATTGTGTGAGAACTTCCCCAGAGTTAGATAAGTCCACACACACCCTTCTCATCTCCGTGCGTGCCGTAACTCTGTCTGACGCACCCACCGGTAGCCTAGCTTAGCACAAACACTGGAGGTAAATGGCTCCAGCTAGCATACAGCTCCCAATAAGTGACAAAATAACGCCAACATTTTCCTATTTACACCAGCCATCTTCTAACCGTACACACACTGGGAACTATATTCTCAGAAGGCGAAGCACTGCTACTTGGGCGGAGTGATTTGCTCGCAGCGCCTGAGAAGCCCGAGGTGAGGAGCAGAGAGTTCCTCAGAGTTGGAGTAAATCAAGTAGCAGTGCTTCGCCTTCTGAGAATATAGTTCCCAGTGTGTGTACGGTTAGAAGATGGCTGGTGTAAATAGGAAAATGTTGGCGTTATTTTGTCACTTATTGGGAGCTGTATGCTAGCTGGAGCCATTTACCTCCAGTCTTTGTGCTAAGCTAGGCTAGCGGTGGGTGCGTCAGACAGAGTTACGGCACGGAGATGAGGAGGGTGTGTGTGGACTTATCTAACACTGGGGGAAACGGGGAATAAGCTAAAGTCCTAAAAAGTGGGCGTGTTCCTTTAATGTAGGGTAGATGTTCAGCCTTGTTACTTGCAACCCACTCTGCTGTAGTTTTCTTAAAAACACACTTTAGGAAATTAACAAGTGTAATTTATAAGTTAGAAGTTTATTTAGATGTTTATAGCTAGGACATGCATTTTGACACGTCCTAAGTTTTAGCAACGGCTGCAAAAACTGCAAACCTCATAAAATGAACAGAAAAACAAAACCACTGAGCATTTTAAAGAAAACGTTGTATGTGAAAGTGAGTTGCAGTGTGAAATGAGTGCAGTGATGATGTGTGTTTAACCTTTCCAGCTTCAGTCTTCTCACTGCACCACTTCCCCAGGTCCATCATGCAGCGATGGTGAAGATCCGGGTCCAGCTTCACATCCAGAGCCCGCTGGTGCAGGATCCTCCGAACCTCAGTCTTACAGTCCCGGGACAACTGCAGACCGACTGAAGCGTTAGCACACACACACACACACCCATACCCATACCCACACCCACAACCCTTCAATCACAGCAATCTGTGTGTGTGTGACACGTTACCATGGAAATCATTAAATCACAATGTCTGTTTTTAGATTAGTCTGTAAAGAAATCGCATCATTGGAGTGAGTTTCCTGTCAATCACTACCAATCATTAAAGCCCACGGCATCATTAAAGTGATTTCAGTGTCAGTAAAGGAAGACTTTGATTTGTCCCTGATAGTTTCACTGAAAGCGTGTGTGTGTGTGTGTGTGTGTGTGTGTGTGTAGCTTAAGCATGTTTACTCTCAGAGTGAATGAACATCGCCAGGCCTGGCAAGAACATAACTCGGTCATGTCACAACTAAATATATAGAGATTTTATATTTACTGCACAGAGATATTATTTTTGTCTTTTTATATTAAAATCAGCTTAAATGAAAGGCAATACAAATAAGCATGAAGTATAAACATACATATACACACATATATATACACTTCATGCTTATTTGTATTGCCTTTCATTACGCTAATGAGAATCAAGGGAGGGTGCTTAATTTACATGAAAATAATGCATCAGTGCACAAAATTGTACAAAAGCAGGCTAAAGTGTGTAAATGCTAAATTTATAAATGTATTGGCTGTGAAATGCAACCTAGACATGTTCTTGACAGGTTTGTGAGATTCAGCGATATACTTGCATACAAACTCACTTCCGAACTGACTTCAGAAGTGTCTGATGAAGCCTACGGTTACATTGAGGATAAGCTATTGCTGAAGGTTCTCAGTGTGCTATAGTCTGATGATGCAGTGTGAGAGTGTGTGTTGCTCGTACCCGTCGCCCCTGCATCTCGGTGGGGTACGCGTGCCGGAACAGACAGGAGAAGATGGCTCCGGGAGGCATGAACTCACTCGTCTCGTTCCAGCCGTGAGTGTGACAGATGCGGGCCGCGTCGTTCTGACACTTCTTGTACAGGATGGGGTCCAGTCTGTAAACAACACGTGTTCAGTTATATGACAGATATATCAACAAGAACTCTCAAAAGGAACAAATCTCATGTTTTTGACAATGTTCTGACATAAAATGAACCTTCAATCGGACCTTCTCAACAAACTAAAGCAATACCAAACCAAACAAAATACCAAAAAAAAAAAAGACAACAAACCAAAACCTTCTCAAAACAAACCGTAATACATTTTTTTTTTTTAAACACAACTGAGCTGCACGATTCTGGATAAATTGAGAATCGCAATTGTTTTGTTTAAAATGGAGATCACGGTTCTGAATAGATCAGACATGGGAGCAAAATAACGTCATTTACTAGAGGTTCTGACAAAATTGTTAATTGACGTAGTCTATTTTTAAAAAATAGTTTAAATGAAATGTATTTAAAAAAACATTTGTGAATGATTCAATGACTTGCTCATTAAGACTTCACTTCTTTCATTACTAGATGAATGAATGAATAATTCAATGACAAACACATTGTTTAAAGGCTCAATATGTAATTTTTTGCTTTAAAAATAGCAAAAATCACTATATCTATGTTATATATTTTTTTTAGTTGTGTACTTACATTATCCCGACTGTTTTCAACAACTTTCAAACCAGGAGAAATTTGTAATTTAATTAGAAGACACGTCCCGTTTCTTTATTTCCATTTTGTTGCCGTCAATGCCGTCATATCCGCGTTGTCCCTGGTTTCCGCTCGTGCTGCCATGGTAACCAGAGCTATGAACCAAAGCCGTCTGATAGTACAAGGCGACAGACGTGGACAACTTTGTAGTTCGCAATGTCTATCTGCACACTGTTGTTGTTTCGTTCAAACATTATGGACCATGGCAAGCAGACTTTGGATAAAAAAGGAGAACTAAAACGAGAATCAATATCAGCGCGGTGTTTTCGAGATGCCTAGCGCTCCCATAGACAGTATATAAACGAGAGCTCCACGTCCGAGACTTCGACCGCTCCTACATGTACTTTATTAAACAGGTGAGCACATTTACATAAAACTAATCAATGTTATATAGTTCAACAATGATAAAATGTTAGAATATGATCTGTATGTTATTCTAATGTTGATCTAGCTTACTGCTAGTCTCATACAGACAAACTAACACATACATTTCAACACATTCAAATGCAGTTTAGTGTGCTAGTGTAATGTTAGACCAATGAAACAGCGCTGCGTTACCTCACAAGTTTAATTTGTCAAATAAACTGACCTGTGAGTTGTAATTCTGCACTCGCGTGTAGTTCGGTAGAATGAAATGTCCATATTCCTTTTATATCCGCGGGACTCGCGTCGCGTGTGGAGCTGATAGCTGTCTCTTAGCAATCTCGAACTGCTTCATATCACAGTCATGATAAAAACATCGATGTATTTACTCATCCATAAACATTATTAGATAGGCCGGCTTGACAAGATCCATAATTCTTAGCAAATGTTGAGTCATCAAACTATGCCTTTGTTATTGTAAAGAGGTTAGCGACCCCTAGCGGCGAAAAATTCCATATTGTACGTTTAACACTCGTGTCTCCACCTACTGGTGTAAGGATGTAATGGCACGATATTTATTTAAAGTGTCAAGTTACTTTCTAAAGGTGATTACTCTATTTTCGATCACTACCGTAATCATCAGTGTTTATATCCGAACTGTAAACTTTTATACCAGTACTTCTGTATTTCTGTCTTACAATAATTCAGATTTTCAATGATCCTGTGATGTTGAAAAGACTGTTTGTGAAGCTGTTTCATGATAATGTCTCTCTCTGGATCAGAACACAGATCTGAATGTTCGCTGTGATCGAACGCGTCAAAGGTTTAATAGACGGAGAAGAATAAGATCACCATCATCAGCTCTACTTTAAACTTACTGGCATTATCAATTATTGCCACCGTAATATTTAGCCGTTTCTCCAATTTGTGCACAATCGTGTAACCAAAGGATTCTCTCATTACAAACAAGTAACATTCCTTAAAACTGTGGCACACAGAAAGTAACATTACTGAATTCTTCCTGAAGCATGGTGAAAAAGACAAATAAGGAAGTACTTGAAGTGTATGTGAAAGTTAAATTAAGTTTTGGTCACTGGATTTTGTTCAATTAAAATTGTGGAATTTAGTAAAAAACAAACAAACAAAAAAAACACTCTTTTTAGTTTTGCGACTCACTTCCAGTCTCTGGAGATGAAGTACTGCAGCTCCAACAGTCTGCGTTCACAGTCTTCAACCATCTTATCAGTGTAGATATGCTCCATCAGACAGGACAGGATCCTACACACACACACACACACACACACAGTCTTGACAAAATACCCCTGTTCAGGCTGGACTACACACTTCACCTTTAATGTTTCTATTTCTGCACACTTAAATATGAACAAACACACAGAAACAAGGTCGAATGTAAATGTAAATCGATCAACATACTGGAAAGTTTATGGTAAAACTGGTTGGCTCAGATTTAAAACACAAATATGCCAAACGTCCCTAATATTAATAAAAACACTCATTTGTTCCATTTATTGTTCCGTAAAGGATGAGTATGTGACTTGCTTGACTTCGGATGAGCTTGTCATCTCAAACACACTCACATGGGATCTCCGTTTTGGATGTGTTTGCAGGCGGTCTGGATGACGTACTCGCAGTCCTCGTTCAGAGCCCGATCGATGCGGTAGTCGGCCCCGGGGTCCGTTTCCTGAATCAGCATCTGGAGCTGAGGGACACACACAGTTATGAGAGTCATTCATCAGCCACTGCATTATTCAACATGAATGAATCTCTCACGACTTTATTCATGATTTAAATGAATTCAGCCTGGGTTCATTCATCAGGAACTACTGAAACACAGTAAACGCACATCGTAATCTTCAGGTTTTTCAGCCTCTTGGTGAGATTTATTATTACAGCATTTATGCATGTTTTTAACTGAAAAATCTATATTTTGACTAAGCAGCCACAGCTAAATATATTCAAAATGTTTAATGCAAGAAGTAAAAAATAATTACAATGTAGATGTTTTGTATTAGTTTAGCAAAGAAAAAAATGGTACAAGGAACAATTCCATTTTCGTAATTAATAAAATTATTAATATGCCCCAATTAAACCACACATAGTAATATTATATTACAACAGCAAAATCTAACTATCAATCTCTTCAATCCATCAATCTCTATATCCACCCATCCCTCCCTATATCCACCCCTATACCCACCCCTATACCCACCCCTATATCCACCCCTATATCCACCCCTATATCCACCCCTATATCCACCCCTATACCCACCCCTATATCCACCCCTATATCCACCCCTATATCCACCCCTATATCCACCCCTATACCCACCCCTATATCCACCCCTATACCCACCCCTATATCCACCCCTATACCCACCCCTATATCTAGTCCTATATCCACCCCTATATCCACCCCTATATCCACTCCTATATCCACCCCTATATCCACCCCTATACCCACCCCTATATCCACCCCTATACCCACCCCTATATCCACTCCTATATCCACCCCTATATCCACCCCTATATCCACCCCTATACCCACTCCTATATCCACCCCTATACCCACCCCTATATCCACCCCTATATCCACCCCTATACCCACCCCTATATCCACCCCTATATCCACCCCTATACCCACCCCTATATCCACCCCTATATCCACCCCTATACCCACCCCTATATCTAGTCCTATATCCACTCCTATACCCACCCCTATATCCACCCCTATATCCACTCCTATATCCACCCCTATATCCACCCCTATATCCACTCCTATATCCACCCCTATACCCACCCCTATATCCACTCCTATACCCACCCCTATATCCACTCCTATATCTACTCCTATACCCACCCCTATATCCACCCCTATATCCACTCCTATATCCACCCCTATACCCACCCCTATATCCACCCCTATATCTAGTCCTATATCCACTCCTATATCCACCCCTATATCCACCCCTATATCCACTCCTATATCCACCCCTATACCCACCCCTATATCCACTCCTATATCCACCCCTATACCCACCCCTATACCCACCCCTATATCCACCCCTATATCCACTCCTATACCCACCCCTATACCCACCCCTATATCCACTCCTATATCCACCCCTATACCCACCCCTATATCCACCCCTATACCCACCCCTATACCCACCCCTATACCCACCCCTATATCCACCCCTATATCCACCCCTATATCCACTCCTATACCCACCCCTATACCCACCCCTATATCCACTCCTATATCCACCCCTATACCCACCCCTATATCCACCCCTATATCCACCCCTATACCCACCCCTATATCCACCCCTATATCTAGTCCTATATCCACTCCTATATCCACCCCTATATCCACCCCTATACCCACCCCTATACCCACCCCTATACCCACCCCTATATCTAGTCCTATATCCACCCCTATATCCACTCCTATATCCACCCCTATATCCACCCCTATACCCACCCCTATACCCACCCCTATATCCACCCCTATATCTAGTCCTATATCCACTCCTATATCCACCCCTATATCCACCCCTATATCCACTCCTATATCCACCCCTATATCCACCCCTATACCCACCCCTATACCCACCCCTATACCCACCCCTATATCTAGTCCTATATCCACCCCTATATCCACTCCTATATCCACCCCTATATCCACCCCTATACCCACCCCTATACCCACCCCTATATCCACCCCTATATCTAGTCCTATATCCACTCCTATATCCACCCCTATATCCACCCCTATATCCACCCCTATACCCACCCCTATACCCACCCCTATACCCACCCCTATATCCACCCCTATATCCACTCCTATACCCACCCCTATACCCACCCCTATATCCACTCCTATATCCACCCCTATACCCACCCCTATATCCACCCCTATATCCACCCCTATACCCACCCCTATATCCACCCCTATATCTAGTCCTATATCCACTCCTATATCCACCCCTATATCCACCCCTATACCCACCCCTATACCCACCCCTATACCCACCCCTATATCTAGTCCTATATCCACCCCTATATCCACTCCTATATCCACCCCTATATCCACCCCTATACCCACCCCTATACCCACCCCTATATCCACCCCTATATCTAGTCCTATATCCACTCCTATATCCACCCCTATATCCACCCCTATATCCACTCCTATATCCACCCCTATACCCACCCCTATACCCACCCCTATATCCACCCCTATACCCACCCCTATATCCACCCCTATATCCACCCCTATACCCACCCCTATATCCACTCCTATACCCACCCCTATATCCACTCCTATATCTACTCCTATACCCACCCCTTTATCCTCCCTATATCCATGTCTACATCCACCCAGCCATCTCTACATCCATCCACCCATCCATCCATCCACCCATCCATCCATCTCTACATCCATCCATCCATCCTTCTCTACATCCACCCATCCATCCATCCACCCATCCATCCATCTCTACATCCACCCATCCATCCATCTCTACATCCATCCACCCATCCATCCATCCATCCATCTCTACATCCACCCATCCATCCATCTCTACATCCACCCATCCATCCATCTCTACATCCACCCATCCATCCATCTCTACATCCATCCATCCATCTCTACATCCACCCATCCATCCATCTCTACATCCATCCACCCATCCATCCATCCATCCATCTCTACATCCACCCATCCATCCATCTCTACATCCACCCATCCATCCATCTCTACATCCACCCATCCATCCATCTCTACATCCATCCACCCATCCATCCATCCATCTCTACATCCATCCACCAATAATTTTCTGTGGCTGAAATTCCGGTGCATCCCTAGTAAAAATATTTTGTAAACTGACATAATGGAGAAAATATCACTTGTGTCAACCTGCCAAGTGGGCAATTATCCTGAAAATGGGTTAATATCAGGCATTAACTTGCTTGCATGACATGTTGGCCTGTCGCTAATATTGAATGTTCAATATCTCGACCAGACTAACTAGCGTGCAGGAGTATGAAAGAGCACTGAAACTCACAGCTTTCTGGCAGTGTCCTTCGAGGATGCCCTGGTCTCGGGACACCCTCATGAGGCAGTGCAGGGTTCGGCCCTTGTGCTGCAGGCGGGAGCAGTGTGTGTCGATCTCCCATCGGCAGTGCAGCACGATCTCAGGACTGAGCGAGAAATCCTCCATCAGCATCCGCCTGTGGTCCAGCATCTGCCCCTGACACTCGCCATTCACGGTCTGACCTGAGACCGACAGAGAGAGAGAGACACTGAATCACAGACGGGCAGATACAGACAGAGAGAGAGACAGCTGTAGGGGGCAGAGTGTGTGTGTGTGTGTGTGTGAGAGAGACTCACCGCGGTGTATGGCCGCCTTCAGGCACAGGAGCAGGTACGAGAGCTTGGGTTCGCGCGCTCGAGGCATCGCTGTGTCCATGTTGCAGGGGTATTTACGCAGGTCCGGTTTACAGGCTTTAGCCAGTGAGTAGCTGACCTTGTAGTCCTGAGCGATCAGCTTCTGGCGAGTGGACAGAGCGTCCTTGCACTGCACGGGACACAGATACACATCAGCAGAAGAACTTACTGGGAAAAGCTTTTCATTTCAACAGCTATATTGAAGTAAAATAAACATTAAAGGCACAGCAAATAAGTTTCACCACTAGAGGACGCTTATTCAAAACTATAACACAGACGTAGCTTGATGACGGAGCGTGGAATCATGGGAGTTGAGATAACGAATAACTGTGGTCCATCACATGAACAAAAAACTGTGGTTTTGCTAGACCAGAGATCGTCATCAAACATTGTTGGAAACATTTGGGATAATGCAAGCACACAAGTCAACAAAATAAAAACATTGTTTTAATGGTTTTTGGATAGTTTAAAGCAAATCTTACATAATGTACCTTTAAAAAAAAAAAAAAACACACCATTTCAATAGTTGCCAAGGCAACATTTCTCATTTTAATTTAACTTGAAAAATAAATAAAGCCTTTTTTAAAAAAATGATTAAAATGACAACAAAATTACTTAAACTAACCAAGATGAAAATTAACTTTATCTTGTGAACTAATATATATATTAAAATATTAAGGTGCAATATCATCTTCTACTTGGAGTGTCAAGCAGATAATTAATGCTGCTGGATAAACAATTTTATTGTACATGATGTATTAACACAATCAATATTACTTTTTAAAAAAAAATTTTTTTTAATAAATATCACGGTTATCGTCAATGCCGGTTTACTGCAACAGCCCTAGTAACTAGTGATTTTAATATTTTAAGACTGAATGTTTGAGTTAGTGTTATTTCAGTCTTATATACTATTGTAGAATTTATTAATTTATTATTTATTTATGATTTAACGCCATATCAGCAGCAATGGCTATATTCATGGCAATCAACAGTATTTCAATTTAATATTTGTCAGAAATTCTAAAATTATTCCAGGAGAAACATTTTTTTAAAAAAATTTCAATTTATATATTTTCTGAATAAAACGTTGTCTAGTATCATTTTAAAAAGGACATTCTATTAAAATATGTTTCACACATGAAATTCTTACACAAAATCACAAACCGGTTTCTCTTCCCCTTTTAAATAAATAGGAATGTCCGATTCGGCATCTCGTATAAACAACCTGGTCATGTCCATTTTCAAAATAATAATGAACTCCTTGCTTTAGTACTGGAATCACCTCATATAAATGTTATTTTCGCATTCGTTCCATTCGCCATTTATTGTAAATGTACAGATTCAATATGGGTATATTACTGTCAGACACTGGTGAAGGAATCCACTGCTGCTTCAATGTACATGTAATGAGTGATTATAATCAAGGTATTAATCAATATTTTTCTTTCTAAATATCACGAGTTGAATGACTTCTCTAAGCTTGTGAGATTTTACTTTGTTATAGAAGTCACCAGTGTGATCACTGAAATGTTCTTTTCATGCATTCTCTAATGCCTGTATTTGATATGAATGCAGTAAGAGTGCTTGACCATTTAGCCCGGCTTCAAGAAATGAAATATGGAAATATGGAAAGATGTTTTGTTTGAGAAAGGTCTTCAACATGCGTCAATGCACTCATCTGTTTTTCTAGGGTACTCTGACAACTATGGTCACAGGGGTCATTGAAGTCTATAGTTTAAGGGACCATCTCTTTGTTGAAGCCTTACTTTCCAGTTAGACTAAAGTGTATCTCTCCTTGAGAGAAAGAACGCATTATCTTGATGTTTTGAGACGAGACTCCTGTTTATAGTTAGAGCCTGGCCAAATCCAACCTTGGAAAAGCTGTGTGTGTGGGTGTTAGTCTTCTTGGTTGCAGGTTAACCCCCTGACGTCGGCGGTATCGCCGGCGATACCAGCTTGCTTTTTTTTTATCAGTGTAAAAGAAACTCATAAATACTCTGTTGACTTTGATTTTCCATAGGAGTTTCATACATCAATCGATTCTGTTAAATGTGTATTATTTTTGTGTATACTCACAATAAAAACAAAGTGTTGTGCTTTTTGCCAAATAAAGAAAAATAAACGTGATGCGAGTTCTGCCTTCTCTCTGTCAGTCTAGTCCATTCTGAAACGCGTCCGAAAATGAACAATAACTCAGCGAATACTCAGTCAAACAGGCATACAGACACACAGGCATGAAGCTTGAATTCTCTTCTTTTAAATGAAGTAATTTATATAAAAAACAAACATTCTCATCTTGTGAAATCTGTATTAAAAGAGAGCGATTCCAGTCGAGCTCATTACAGCTCATTCAAAAATAATGTGACTCCGCCCCGGAGAGCGCGCGCTATTCAAACGCAAATGGCTGAGGCAATCCACGCAAACCTGTGAACGCCCACATATCAGCTCGAGAAAACACAAGTTTATTCAGATCATTACTTGTTTACACCGTCTCGCAGCGCTGTGAGGAATAATAATAATGGAAAATGTACCTCAGAAGTGCGGGTATATCGAGGAGCGAGCTGAGGAATACTGTAAGTTTTTTTCCTTCTCACGTGAATCGGGTTTCTGTTTATGAATGAATGAACGGCAGAGATGCGCGCTGTTTACCACAGCTCGCAAAAAGAGTTTAAATTTAAATCGCGTGTGTGAATGAATGATGATGTTTTAGCAAACTGTATTGCTATACTGAGATGAGTAAAAATCGACTGAAATATGTTGAAATAAAATGTAGGCTATTTGTATAAGCAACGTATTAAACTGCAAATTAACATTTATATGCCCTAATATTTCATAAAAACAACGTTACAGTCAGGCGAAATATGAAAGACAACATTTTGTTGACTAGATTTGGGTACAGTTTTTACTGTAGAATATACTGCCACATCAAATAAGCTTTTGTTTAGCAATTTCTATATATATATAAAATACTATTTTTGTCAAAAATAAAGTCATCAACTAAGATGTTAGCTGTTCCAATGTTGGCTATATTCAAACTAATGAATACATAGATAAAATGTAGGCCTATAATCATTTTTTTAACAAAGAAAGAGTACACTTGAAATATTGTTGAAATTGTAATTATTGTTGTAATTGTAACCTTTTTAATAAAATAGCAAAACATATTTACAAGAGAGATGTAAGCAAAATCTTAAATGGTCAATATAAGTCTTCTTCTAAATATATCTTTTGTCCTTGCATTGTGGCTCAGTCAGTTTCACACCTGAATGAATGGCTCATTATGCAGAGTCATTATGCAGAGTGGGTGGGACATTGTATTCTCAGGTGTAAACCACTCCTCGTTAACGCCCCCCTCGCATATTGGCTTTCCAAGCAAAACCTGTTTTACATCAATTTAAATCAATGTATTGTTTTATGTGAACGATAAAGCAAGACTATTTTCACATAATTTTGAAGCCAGAACTCGAAGGAACAACATCCATTAGTCAAAAGTCTTATTGACACATATTTATTATGAGTTTTGTGGTCTTATTTCAGCAACTTTCATTTTTATTTTTTTTCAATAACCACGCATAAACATTATTCTCTTAAAAATTAAAATATATACATGCATGGTGATCACATATTTTGGTAGCCCTGTTTGTGCTATATAGAGTGAATTTACACCTTTGCCATTAACATGTTTATAAATAACTGAAAAAAGCACAAATGTCAGAGCATGTCAGAACACCTCCAGGGCCCAGAAAACCGCTCAGACTCCAGAGGGTTAAGGAACCACTGGCATTATTGGAGATGGACTGAGTTGTTCTGGACATGTTGGCGCCCAGCAACCCAAATCTGCAATCTGGAAGGTCACGACGTGCCTAACTTCAGGGTCCGAGTGTCAGCGGCATAATCTATGGAGATATGCTTCAGTCTATCTGTATGTGTGTGGAAAATTACTGTTTATCTATTTCTTAGCCAATCAGAAACTGCAACCTGAAGCAAGGCCGTCGCCTAGACCTTGGTGAAGGGTATCACTGCTGTCTGTGTGTGTGTGTGTGTGTGTGTGTGTGTAACTGCTGTGATCTTTGTAACTGTAAGCGAGGCGGCCTACAAACTCCTGTGTGAGTCTTGAAGCTGAACTTCTGCTGATGAAACTGCAAACTATCTTCAGTAAAACTTTTCTTCAATTTATTATAATTCTGACTCCGGGTCTTCTTTCAAACATCTGGTCCGTGGGTCCTAAAACTGTTAACCCCTCACACTGGTATTTTACATGCTGTCAATTCCAACTGAAGTGCCTCCTTTGCTGCTTTATCTGCCTGTTCGTTAATAGAACTGATTGATTCTGGTCTGAATTTAACACAGTTGAGGGTAAAATCTTTGCGTAAAATGTGTTTGTAAAGAAGGAAGAGGAAGACGAGTCTCAACTGGTAAAGGAATAAAGCAAACGTACCTTGTCTGACATGCTCTCCTCATACTTGTGGTTGAACAGACATTTGTAGACCTTTCCTTCTCCGACTGGAACCTAGAGGGAAGGAGCACAGCATTAGCGTTAGCGTTAGCATTAGCACGCAGAAGCGCTGGCGTGTGGGGTCGCGGCTCACGTGTTCACAGAAGCGCTCGCGGTCCTCGCGGCAGGAGAAGTACAGGTGTCGGTCCAGGTGGAAGTCGTCGGACGAGAGCTCGGCCACACGCAGGATGGCCTTCTTGCACTCGTCTCTGATGGAGTGAGTGCCCTGCTCCTCGACCTCGCTCACCAGACCCTTCTCCAGACACGAGATCACCTCTCCCTGAGAGAGCAATTCAACATTAACAAATCAAGATAATGCCGAGAGTCATTTAACTCGCGTCACTCCAGACCCATAAGAGTCAACTAAATATATAACAGTGTTCTAGTGGTTTTTGGATAGTTTAAAGCAAAAGTATCTTTGCTTATCTTTGAAACACACACTTTAAAGCACGGAAACAAACCTTATTGGCAGAGATGCACCGACATGACAATTTTGGCCGATACGGATAACTCTTTATATTTGAAAGCCGATAACCGATATATCGGTAGGGCTGTCGCGATAACCGCAATATTGCAGTACCGCGCTACTGACAAGCCAACCGCAGAGGACTTCAAGTTACCGCAGCAACCGCGATATTCGCGTGTTTTCTTTTTTCATAAGGCTATACCCTTCTTGTTTTGAACTTCGTGCATGTATATTGAGTGTTAAATAAGTTAATAATGATAATAAGACGCGGCGATCATGGTTTTATCATGGTGATTTGTACAGAGGCTTCGTGGATTTGCACTTAAGCCTAAACAGACAGTGAATGAGAGAGATCGACTGAGCGCGTGCGATTACCTGCGTCTTTCTTTGATGTCAAGTGATATTCGTGAAAAGGTTGCCGTGTTCAAGGAAAGTTAAATATTTGTCCTGTCATCACTTTAACGTTTAAAATAAAGGGTATTTACCATGAATGGCATCAGCGACAGCGCTGGTTAGCATCCACAGCGCGAGGAACTCGCGGTCGCGGGAAACAAAACTCAGTGAGTCACGCATTGAATCAATGCCATTTGTCTCTATTAAGTGAAGCTTCAGCGTTACCCATGCGACGCATTGCTGGTCAGCTGAGCCTTGAAAAGTGGAGCTCAAAGTTAAAAATAATTTACCTGGTTTCATTACTATCTTTTAATGAATCAGTCAGCGTTTTTGAACGTGTTGTTGAATGAATGGTTTAATGACTCACTCAAAGACAGTCCGTTGCCGTAACAACTGCGCGCTGAGTGACAGGCTTTCAATGCGGAGAGACGCCGTTTAGTTTCGGTTTATTGGTTACTGAAAATGTACTCGTTTTTGTGCATGCTGACCACATCGTGACACTTATTTATATAGCAACAAATAAATATAAATAAATCAAAATAAATTAATAAATGCGGTAAAACCGCATATCGCGCTATTAAGCCACTCAAAATTACCGCAAGGGAAAATCCTTCACCGCGACAGCCCTATATATCGGCTGGAAAATTGAAATCCAATCTCATTTTTGAGAGCCTGATTACAAAAACAAAAGTCTCAGCATTAAAATCCATGTCCCAAACACACAATTATGATGTTCACGTTATAATTTTATGTAGTCGATATGAGACTTGCGCTGTACATGTTGCACTGAACCGTATCTTCCTTTTTTTTTTTTTAGCGTCTCAGCTGAAGGAAATAATGCATTATTTATCATCTTTAAAGCTCCAATATGTAACAATTTTGTAATAAAATTTCCGAAAATAATTTGCTCAGTGTGATATATTTCCTCCAGTTGTGTACTTACAATATCTCAAAAGTCTCCAAAGATTTTTTATTTCAGAGAAATTCCGATTTTAAAGAACTGTCCGTCCCGGAAAAGAAATGTCGCTTCTCAGTGACGCAATGTCCGCTCTATCCTTTTTTTCCGGTGTGGACCATGTGATATTCCACCACACCGGAATATCACATGGTCGAATGCGGAAGTGGTGGTTATAGCGTTATAGCCATAGACTGTATGGTTATAGCTGTTATGGATCACGATTACTCTTTGGCGAGTATTGAAGTGCCAACAAAACGAAAGCGTTCATATTCGGATACACGCGGAGTCACGGACTGTGTGACAAACGGAGGAATAAAACCCGGATAAATATCGGCCAGGCGTTTTCGAGATGGAGAGAGCTGCGTGACAATCTTGGACTTGACAGAGACTCTGCTCTCGCGAGTGTATTGATAGACAGGTAAGCAAATAAATATTTTTTTATTGTGCAAGTAACGTAATAGTTACAGTAAAGATGATTTTAATATATATGAATTAATGACAAATAGCTGTAAGTTGTAACGGGATAACATAGCATAACATTTCACATTCCTTGCAGTTCATTAATTATGATGACATAAAATAATACGATCAGATAAAAAAACGAATAAATTACCTCATCCGTGATCATGATTCATTAATTCCATTTATATACATCGCTAGATGGTGAAAACGCATTAAAAACGACATCTCCCATCGTCACCTCCTTCATAGCGTCATCAAGCTTCGCCTTTGTTATTGTTGGAAACTGCGCCCTCTTGTGGTGAAATTTTTTTTACATATTGGAGCTTTAATATATCGGCCGGATTCTCTTTGCGGACCGATAACGATAACATTAAAGATGAACATATATCGGCCGATACCGATATGGTGACTGATATATTGTGCATTCCTTCTTATTGGTTGTCACGCATCAAGCAAGAACGTTTGAGTTTGCATTTACATGTGAATATGAATATATTTGTGTTTATATGTGAATAAAAGCCTAAAGTAAATCTATTCGTCATATAAAGCAATTGTGTCTTCAGAAAACTTAAATCTCTCAATTCATACAGATTATTTTTATGACGTCTTTATCAACTGGAGGGACAAATCTCTCCGGTTTCATTAAAAATATCTCCAGTATGTTTCGAAAATAAATGAAAGTCTTACTGGTTTGGGATGAAAAAGTTGTGTAAATTAAGACAATTTTCCTTTTTGGGTGAACTAAATGAGCTGGTCAAATGAGACAAATAACCAGTGACTGAACCAAACTGCTGGATATTGGTAAACCGATACTCGTCACATTATGACTGATAACCAATACATTACTGATTTTCACATTTTAAAAACTAAAACCCATCGTTTAAAAAGCTACAAGAGAATTTAGGCATCACAACTTTATAAAGGACCGTATGACCATATGATGGGTATTCATTTTGAGATTCACTAGATCATATTTAACAGTGTAATTAAATATATCAAACTGTGAGTGTTAATAGTTGCAAAGGCAGCATTTCTAATTAATTTAATTCAACTTGCTGACTAAAACTAAAACAACAAAAAACCTATACACACACATTTAAAAAAAAAAAAAAACTTTTTTCTGCTGTTAATTTTTTATGAAACATTTTCAAAAGCAAGATCAAAGAACAGTCGTAAATCTAGATTGTAAAAATCTAAATGATAAAAAGAATGTTTGTGATCTTACAGTAAGTGTTTGTTCAGTTCTGTATTTGACACTAATGTTACAAAAACTGGCAGAGATACTAAAAAATATCAAACAGGAAGTACTGGCTTTAAAAAAAGTGTTACATCCTTCCTGTTAAAAGGTTCAGGCCCAGTTACCCAGAGTGCAGTGCGCTTTACCTTCTCCCCCGTGGTGACGCTCCCACAGCCCAGTTTGTTGATGTCCTCTCTGCACTTGTCCATGAAGCCGTAGATCAGCCGGTGATTGCTGAACACTATACTGGTTATCTTGGTGATGTACTGGTAACACTGGTACTCGGAGATGTCGGTGCGGTGGTCCACTAAACACGACACCAGGTAACCCTTCCCACGCTCCTCAGCGGCACACTCCTTAATCTGGGGGGGGGCGGGGGGGGGGGGTTAAGAAGGGTTTATTGTGGAACGGTTCGTGCAGAAGTGTGTGTGCGCGATCACTCACCTCACTGATGGCGGTCTTGCACACCTCGGCGACCACAGACTCGAACTTCGGGTCGGTCGTCAGGTTCAGCTTGTAGTTCCACAGCAGCTGAAGAAACACGAGGAGTTACTCACTACACATCTCAATCTCACACCACTGAATGACCTTTACCCTGAGCAAGAACTGCACTGAAGTTATGAGGTTTTTTAACATTAAAGGGATACTTCACCTCTGGAGAGATGAATGTGTATTTAAAATAGGTAATTTATGTAGAAGAAATGTGAAATTATTTTTGAATTTGGAGCTTTCTAGACTGAGAAAAGCCAGAAAATGTATTTTTGGCTCATGTGGATGAAAGACAACAACTCCCAGAATGCACTTGCTTCGCTGCCCTACGAGGACACTCCCAAGCCACGCCTACCGGTAAGAGAGCGCTGTTAAACAACAAGGCTAGGCTACTAGTGAGTCTCCGTGACGAGTCTGCCCGGGATTTCGAGATCGCCCAAAATGTCCGGGATTCGGCTTTTGCGTTCTACAGTCGCCATTCATCATGTTTACTGTGACGAGCAGGACGAGGCTGAGGGCCGCGGGAGAACGGCATCATGTTTACTGTGACGAGCAGGACGAGGCTGAGGGCCGCGGGAGAACGTCATCATGTTTCCTGTGACGAGCAGGACGAGGCTGAGGGCCGCGGGAGAACGGCATCATGTTTACTGTGGCGAGCAGGACGAGGCTGAGGGCCGCGGGAGAACGGCATCATGTTTACTGTGACGAGCAGGACGAGGCTGAGGGCCGCGGGAGAACGTCATCATGTTCACTGTGACGAGCAGGACGAGGCTGAGGGCCGCGGGAGAACGTCATTATGTTCACTGTGACGAGCAGGACGAGGCTGAGGGCCGCGGGAGAACGTCATCATGTTCACTGTGACGAGCAGGACGAGGCTGAGGGCCGCGGGAGAACGTCATCATGTTTACTGTGACGAGCAGGACGAGGCTGAGGGCCGCGGGAGAACGGCATCATGTTCACTGTGACGAGCAGGACGAGGCTGAGGGCCGCGGGAGAACGGCATCATGTTTACTGTGACGAGCAGGACGAGGCTGAGGGCCGCGGGAGAACGGCATCATGTTTCCTGTGGCGAGCAGGACGAGGCTGAGGGCCGCGGGAGAACGGCATCATGTTTACTGTGACGAGCAGGACGAGGCTGAGGGCCGCGGGAGAACGGCATCATGTTTACTGTGACGAGCAGGACGAGGCTGAGGGCCGCGGGAGAACGGCATCATGTTCACTGTGACGAGCAGGACGAGGCTGAGGGCCGCGGGAGAACGGCATCATGTTTCCTGTGACGAGCAGGACGAGGCTGAGGGCCGCGGGAGAACGTCATCATGTTTACTGTGACGAGCAGGACGAGGCTGAGGGCCGCGGGAGAACGGCATCATGTTTCCTGTGACGAGCAGGACGAGGCTGAGGGCCGCGGGAGAACGGCATCATGTTTACTGTGGTGAGCAGGACGAGGCTGAGGGCCGCGGGAGAACGGCATCATGTTTACTGTGACGAGCAGGACGAGGCTGAGGGCCGCGGGAGAACGGCATCATGTTTCCTGTGACGAGCAGGACGAGGCTGAGGGCCGCGGGAGAACGGCATCATGTTTACTGTGACGAGCAGGACGAGGCTGAGGGCCGCGGGAGAACGTCATCATGTTTACTGTGGTGAGCAGGACGAGGCTGAGGGCCGCGGGAGAACGGCATCATGTTTACTGTGACGAGCAGGACGAGGCTGAGGGCCGCGGGAGAACGTCATCATGTTTACTGTGACGAGCAGGACGAGGCTGAGGGCCGCGGGAGAACGTCATCATGTTTACTGTGGCGAGCAGGACGAGGCTGAGGGCCGCGGGAGAACGTCATCATGTTTACTGTGACGAGCAGGACGAGGCTGAGGGCCGCGGGAGAACGGCATCATGTTTCCTGTGACGAGCAGGACGAGGCTGAGGGCCGCGGGAGAACGGCATCATGTTTACTGTGACGAGCAGGACGAGGCTGAGGGCCGCGGGAGAACGGCATCATGTTTCCTGTGACGAGCAGGACGAGGCTGAGGGCCGCGGGAGAACGGCATCATGTTTACTGTGACGAGCAGGACGAGGCTGAGGGCCGCGGGAGAACGGCATCATGTTTACTGTGACGAGCAGGACGAGGCTGAGGGCCGCGGGAGAACGTCATCATGTTTACTGTGACGAGCAGGACGAGGCTGAGGGCCGCGGGAGAACGGCATCATGTTTACTGTGACGAGCAGGACGAGGCTGAGGGCCGCGGGAGAACGGCATCATGTTTACTGTGACGAGCAGGACGAGGCTGAGGGCCGCGGGAGAACGTCATCATGTTCACTGTGGCGAGCAGGACGAGGCTGAGGGCCGCGGGAGAACGGCATCATGTTTACTGTGGCGAGCAGGACGAGGCTGAGGGCCGCGGGAGAACGGCATCATGTTTACTGTGACGAGCAGGACGAGGCTGAGGGCCGCGGGAGAACGTCATCATGTTCACTGTGGCGAGCAGGACGAGGCTGAGGGCCGCGGGAGAACGGCATCATGTTTCCTGTGACGAGCAGGACGAGGCTGAGGGCCGCGGGAGAACGTCATCATGTTTACTGTGACGAGCAGGACGAGGCTGAGGGCCGCGGGAGAACGGCATCATGTTTCCTGTGACGAGCAGGACGAGGCTGAGGGCCGCGGGAGAACGGCATCATGTTTCCTGTGACGAGCAGGACGAGGCTGAGGGCCGCGGGAGAACGGCATCATGTTTCCTGTGACGAGCAGGACGAGGCTGAGGGCCGCGGGAGAACGGCATCATGTTTACTGTGACGAGCAGGACGAGGCTGAGGGCCGCGGGAGAACGGCATCATGTTTACTGTGACGAGCAGGACGAGGCTGAGGGCCGCGGGAGAACGTCATCATGTTTACTGTGGCGAGCAGGACGAGGCTGAGGGCCGCGGGAGAACGTCATCATGTTTACTGTGGCGAGCAGGACGAGGCTGAGGGCCGCGGGAGAACGTCATCATGTTTACTGTGGCGAGCAGGACGAGGCTGAGGGCCGCGGGAGAACGGCATCATGTTTACTGTGGCGAGCAGGACGAGGCTGAGGGCCGCGGGAGAACGGCATCATGTTTCCTGTGACGAGCAGGACGAGGCTGAGGGCCGCGGGAGAACGGCATCATGTTTCCTGTGACGAGCAGGACGAGGCTGAGGGCCGCGGGAGAACGTCATCATGTTCACTGTGGCGAGCAGGACGAGGCTGAGGGCCGCGGGAGAACGTCATCATGTTTACTGTGGCGAGCAGGACGAGGCTGAGGGCCGCGGGAGAACGGCATCATGTTTCCTGTGACGAGCAGGACGAGGCTGAGGGCCGCGGGAGAACGGCATCATGTTTACTGTGACGAGCAGGACGAGGCTGAGGGCCGCGGGAGAACGTCATCATGTTCACTGTGGCGAGCAGGACGAGGCTGAGGGCCGCGGGAGAACGGCATCATGTTTCCTGTGACGAGCAGGACGAGGCTGAGGGCCGCGGGAGAACGGCATCATGTTTACTGTGACGAGCAGGACGAGGCTGAGGGCCGCGGGAGAACGGCATCATGTTTCCTGTGACGAGCAGGACGAGGCTGAGGGCCGCGGGAGAACGGCATCATGTTTACTGTGGTGAGCAGGACGAGGCTGAGGGCCGCGGGAGAACGGCATCATGTTTCCTGTGACGAGCAGGACGAGGCTGAGGGCCGCGGGAGAACGGCATCATGTTTCCTGTGACGAGCAGGACGAGGCTGAGGGCCGCGGGAGAACGGCATCATGTTTACTGTGGCGAGCAGGACGAGGCTGAGGGCCGCGGGAGAACGTCATCATGTTTACTGTGACGAGCAGGACGAGGCTGAGGGCCGCGGGAGAACGGCATCATGTTTCCTGTGACGAGCAGGACGAGGCTGAGGGCCGCGGGAGAACGGCATCATGTTTCCTGTGACGAGCAGGACGAGGCTGAGGGCCGCGGGAGAACGGCATCATGTTCACTGTGGCGAGCAGGACGAGGCTGAGGGCCGCGGGAGAACGTCATCATGTTTACTGTGACGAGCAGGACGAGGCTGAGGGCCGCGGGAGAACGGCATCATGTTTACTGTGACGAGCAGGACGAGGCTGAGGGCCGCGGGAGAACGGCATCATGTTTACTGTGACGAGCAGGACGAGGCTGAGGGCCGCGGGAGAACGGGTCGAGCAGGACGAGGACATTTTGGACTATCTCGACAGCCGGACATGTCCGCGAAAAAGAGGCTTTCTCAGAGCAACTACTCCGCTTTCTCCACAGAACAAGAGGCTGCTGTGAGTGAGATCCCACCAGGGGGCAGTGTTTCGGAAAACATTGAAGCTTCCCCGGGCGCCGCCATTGATTAGCAGACCATCACCTGCTGTTAGCATACCATTGACTCCCATTCATTTTGGCGTCACTTTGACAGCGAATAACTTTACATCTGAGGTGTTTAAAGACTCCATTCAGAGCCGGCCCGAGGCATAAGCGATCTAAGCGGCTGGCCCCCAATCGAGTTTTTTTTTTTTTTTTTTTTTACATATTAATTAACTTAAACAAGTGACATGAATGAATTAATGACTAATTCAAGACAAGAAAATTCTGATTTCATGATCAATATACCTGCCTACAACTGCTGCTGTGTCTGCCAGTGTTTGAGTCATGCACATAACCTCGCGTACATAGACAATTCGTGCGCAAAGTCACGGTGATATTAAGCCATGTCACAAAAAAATTGATTTGATCAATGATTGATGATTGACATTTAAATCAATGATTTATCCTTTACATTTAATAATATTCAGAACAGAACAAGAATAAAAAAATAACTATAAACAAGCCAAAGCGAAAGTGAAAGTAAGCGGCGTTGGGCTCACGCATCTCTCTCAATAGAATAAAAATGTTTCAACATTCGTGATGTATTTGGATGGTAAACTATTCTTTATTATAGGCTTTGTACTTCACTCACGTTCCAATATCGACGAAAAAAAAATCATCCTCTTCACACACGCAGAAAAGTGCTAGGAAACATCACAGTGCAATTGAGTTACAATTACAGAGCAGTGTAATTTTTATATGTTAGGTTGACTATTTTAATATTATATTTTATTACGGCTATAATGAACAGGCTGCGATGTCAAGATTACAATGCTGGAATATGTTGTGTGTGTGTGTGTGTGTGTGTGTGTGAGGCGCGGGCGCGATCGAACAGTGGAAACATAAAAACATACTCCGTCATGCAGGGTGCGAACTACGGGGGAGCTAGGGGGAGCTCGGCTCCCCTTAATAAGACATGGGCTCCCCTGAAAATGTGATTTGTGAAATTTTGGGGGGTCTCAAAAAATATTGACAATGTGTTATTTTGACGTGCAATTTCAGTTTTGTGTAATGTGATCATCGTGGATTATTATGTGTAAAATAGCAAAAATATCATTCATTCATGCAGGATGGCGATTTAAACCTACCGGTAATTCACTTCAATAAAGATAACTATGCATGATATTGGCTATTCTTGTCATGAGCATCAAGGTGTGGTGGCGCTGCGGTGCAAATTCCACTCATGTTAACTTACAGATTCGTCGGAAAAAATATACACGAGGCCATTGATCTGCGCGCGAAGTCCTTGAAATCTGTGTTAAGGTAAGGCATGTTATTCCCAAAATGTGTTGTGGCTGGGTTGTTATAGGTCTGCGTGACTCTCGATGTCTTAGGCCTAATTGAACGGAGGAATTATGGTATTCTTCTGTAGCCCGACGAATAATTAACCGTTGTTCATGTGAACTCAAAGACATCCTATTTATAGACTATTTGTTGGTGGATGTTTGCTGTTTGACCTATCATTTTGGGTCGATAAAGTATAATAGGGTAAATCCTGTATAGTGATTTATCCTATATAGTGCTTGCATAAAGCAAGTAGTGCATACACTTGTGACTTGTAGCTGTTATATATCTGTCGTTCATGAACGATCCATTCATAATTGCGTCTGTCACGTGACAGATGAACGAAAGACTCTGAAGGTAAAGTAATTATTTATGTTCCTTGTAAATTATTTTTGACTGCATTATAATGATTTCTTAATTCAGAATATAATCAAGATTGCGTAGGTGGATGTGTTCGGGGAATTTGCCAGTTAAAAGTAAACATTTGCCCCTTAGATGAACGAAATGGCTCGAAAAAAGATTCTTTCATTTTAATGAACGAGATCGAACAAGAGTCAGTAAAATGATTCAAACTTCCCATCCTCGTATGGCACGCGCATAACCAATACCCCCCCCGCCCCCCCATTGAAAAAAAAAACATCAACAAAAGTGGGCTCCCCCAAAAGACACGGTATAGTTCGGACACTGCCGTCATGTTCATACAAGACATCATTCAAACTGCAAAGTGTTGCAAAACGTTGGAGGATATTTTGCAAATAATTTATTTAATGTGTTTATTTAATGTGTTTATTTAATGTGTTTTGTGACAGTTTGTTTTCAGAAGTTTCAAAGAGTTAGTAAAAGAGTAAAGAAAAAGTTAAAACTTTTTATTTAAATAGGCCTATCTATTTTTTATTAAGTATTTATTTTGTATTAATACATAACCTCATTGTATTAATTTATAATGTAACATTATAGTGTGACATTTGTGTCAATAATCGTCAAACAGATACCTCCGCGTGGTGGGAGAGGGCCCCCAAATCAAATTCTGCTTAGGGCCCCCAAAAGGCTCGGGCCGGCACTGGTCCATTATTTATTTCTAAAGAAACACGAAAATGTATAAAAGGCTCCATTACCTTGTATCTTACGTTATGGCCCCGTAGAAGCAGTTTTTGTAAAAATAGGCTAACGATTGCGTCATAACCACGCGACTCTCTGTCGCACAGTAGAGAGATTACCGTATGGACAGGAGGAGAAGCTCGCGGGCAATCGGGGGGACGTGGAGGCAAAATGACAAAATAATTAATCAGAATACTTAGCAAAAGTTGCTCCTGCTCCTAGCTCATGGACAGGGAATGATTCAGATTTCTCTCGGCACAGCTACTAGAAGACAGACGGGTTGCTCACGTCACATCTACGTCATCAAGCTCAGTTTGAGTCTGCGCAGTCGCTCAGCCATCAGGAAGTGAGAGCTTCTAATTTGCTTCACTTCTCTCCGTTGAATCCAATGGGGTCGCAGTGTCCATTTATATACTGTCTATGGATCCCACCCTCTATGGGCGGGTTGAACACATGCGGGACAGCTCCTCCTACTGGCTGGAGTCTTTAGCCTCTGGACAGAAAATCCTCAGATGACACAAAATGACGATTTTTGCGTCATCGGAGGATTTTTTCCAGACAAAAAATACATCTCGTCTCAGGGGGATGTGAGGGAGGAAAGCACGGTAATTCGAAGATACTACATTCTTTCTACTAATACAAAGCTTAATGCTAAATCCTGAAGTATCCCTTTAATAATATAATTAAAAGTAATACAAAGAATATTTTAAATAGTATACAATAGTAAAGTCATTAGGCAAAAAAAAAAAAAAAAAAAGATTTAATACTGTGAAAGAAAGACGTATAGCAGTTCTGTTTAAAACACAACTTAAATAAAACCAAATAAGTGCATGTCTATGATTGAGTGTGTGTTAAACTCCAGCTCGTGTGGTTGGTTAACTTTAACCTCAGCATGCCGGAAGAATAGCAGAAGTGTGTGTGAAGACTTACATGTTTGCAGTCTGAGGCGATCTCTGTGTCCTGAGGAGAGATGGAGAACAGAGGGGATTACACACAGACAACAGTAATGTGCAGAACTACATGATTTCAGATCAACAAGCCCTGAGTAATGAATCTGCTTTCTGGATCACCTGACCTCGACTCTTTAGAGCCTTTAAAGGGGTCATATAATGGTACATGCACTTTTACAAGTTGATTGTACTGAAATGTGTGTTGGCAGTGCCTGTACACAACCATCATAAAATGATAAAAATCCATCCAGTGTTTTTTTTTTAATCTTCTTATATGTTTCCTCCTGTCTCAAATCAAGCTGTTCGATATTGTGACGTCACAAAATCGACGCCCCTCCCACGATGGCTGATTGACAGCAGCGTTTCAAACACAGACCCGCCCTCGCGCCCTCGTGAGCGAGCTGTCAATCATAGCACGCGCCGACCGGCACGTTCATCGCTGATAGCTGGAGTGCTGAGTAGAATGGCGTCTAACGATTGTGGTGTTCTTGGGTGTAATAACGAACACAGCATCATATTGATGATGTTTCTAAATCCGAACCGCTGAAGACGCAGTGGCTCGAGACTGCTTTACAAGCGAGGTCAATATAAAGCTGGTTTTGCTAAGAAGCTGCTCCTGAAAAAAGGATCGGTACCAACTATTCGTGTTCCTGCTGCACCTCCAGAAGAAGAAGTGAGTGAGTGTAACGTTTTATTGACCTTTATATTAATCTTTATATTAATCTTTGTAAATTGCTTGCACGCTTCACGATGAATGTGGCTATTTTTACACTCAGGGGACTGAAGGGAGTGGATTGGAATCCACTGCTGCTTCAATGTATATGTAATGAGTGATTATAATCAAGGTATTAATCAATATGTTTCCTTCTAAATATCAAATGAGTTGAATGACTTCTCTGGAGATTTTACTTTGTTATAGAAGTTACCAGTGTGATTGCTGAAATATTCTTTTCATGTATTCTTTAATGTCTGTATTTGATATCTGAATACATTGCTTGCCTATTTATCCCAGCTTCCAGAAATGAAATAGGGACTGCATTTGTGTTTGAGAAAGGTCTTCAACATGTTAAAACACATAGGGGTCATTGAAGTCTTTAGTTTAAGGGACCATTTCTCAGTTAAAGCCTATATTTTCCATTTAGACTAAAATGTCCTATCCTGAGAGAAAGAACTTGTTATCTTGATGTTTTGAGACGAGACTCCTGTTTATAGTTAGAGCCTGGCCAAATCCAACCTTGGAAAAGCTGTGTGTTGGTGTGTGTGTAAGTCTTCTTGCTTACAGATTAAGGAACCACTGGCATTATTGGAGATTGACTGAGTTGTGGTTCGGGACATGCTGGCGCCCAGCAACCCAAATCTGCGACCTGGAAGGTCACGACGTGCCTAACTTCAGGGTCCGAGTGTCAGCCGCATAATCTATGGAGATATGCTTCAGTCTATCTGTATATGTGTGGAAAATTACTATGTTTATCAATTTCTTAGCCAATCAGAATCATTCAACCTGTAAGCAATGACGTAGCTTAGACCTTGGAAATGGTATAACTACTGTGATCTTTGTAACTGTAAGCGGGGCGGCCTACGAACTCCTGTGTGAGTCTTGAAGCTGAACTTCTGCTGATGAAACTGCAAACTATCTTCAGTAAATCTTTTCTTCAATTTTTTATAATTCTGACTCCGGGTCTTCTTTCAAACATCTGGTCCTTGGGTCCTAAACTGTTAACCCCTAACAGTACATTATGGCATGTTTTCTATGTACGACGTTATCAATATAATTCATAATCCCACGTTTATAATGAACAACGCGTTATGGTTATTGTGTTACAAACGGTGTATGCACAGAACAGAGGGGCGGAGTCAGCAAAGCTCATTATCATTTAAAGACACATGCACTGAAACGGCGTGCTGAAAACAGAGCTGTTTTTGACCAGGTAAAATGAGTGTTTTCTTACAATACTAATGAGAATTTTTAATTAAAGTATACTACAAACTTTTAATTTAGACCCTATAGAATCATATTAGCTTGTACAAAAATGACATTATATGACCCCTTTAAACATTTTTCTTGCGTTCGCAAACAGGTCGAAGGAGCTCAACTATATAACCGGACGTCTCGAAGTGTGTTTTTAAACAGCTTTTAGTGTGACAAACACTTGTAGATCATTCAAAGCACCGCCGCTGCAAAGCGGTTCAATAAAGTAACTACTAAGCTAAAGCTACACTTAAAAATATCAAACAACAGCTGTTGGACGACTAGTCTAATGTTACGGCCCATCCTAAGGACAGTAGTGCCTGTTGCTAGTGTGTGTGTGTCTGTGTGTTGACTTTAAGGCTTTGGGAGTGTGTGTGTGACCCCGGGGAGAGGAGAGGTGTGTGTATTAAGAGTAGATGCAAACACTAGGGGTGGGCAGATCGATCCTGAAGTATCCATATACTAGTATCGATACTGACGTGGTATCGAAAAGGATCGATCCTCACATAAAAATATCGATCAAAATGTGTGTTTTTTTACCAGTAATTTTTAAATTAATTTAGCACGCAATTCAGTGCGTAAAATAAGCTTCTAAGTGGAAAAATAAGCGAATGTTAGTGGATAATTGTGTAGGATAGAACTTTTTCTCCTAGTCATCTGGATACAAGACGAAACCAATCAATCACAGAGAGCGTTGGATGCTGGTGCTTCGCTGAGCTCACAGGCCCAGTGCGTTTGGGAAACGAAGCCTTGCTTAGATGGCAGAGAAACAATCGGGAGTTATTTCGCAATAAACAAACCAAAAGTGTAAATAACGGTTCAAAATGTTGACGTCAGTAAGTTTTTTTTAATGAAATTAATATTTTTATTCAACAACGATCGATGCATTAAATTGATCAAAAGTGACAGTCAAGGGTTTTACACTGTTAAAAAAAAACTCTACTTCGTATAAATGCTGTTCTTTCAACTTTGTTCATCAAATAATTCTGCATAAAATGTATCATGGTTTCCACAAAAATATGAAACTGTTTTCAACATTGATAATAATAAGAAATGTTTCCTGCAGCAAATTAGCATATTAAAATGAATTATCATCATGACTGGAGTAATGATGCCGAAAATTCAGCTTTGATCACATGAATAAATTACAGTTTACTATGACATAGAAAACAGATAGCCTATTTTAAATTGTAATATTACAGTTTTTACTGTATTATTGATTAAAAAAAATGCAGAAGAGAATTAAAAATCTTACAGACCCCAAACTTTTGAACAGTAGGCTAGTAGTAGGCTAGTACTATAATTAGGGTAGTTTTGTAAAAGTCACTGACTAATTACAGGCGAGTTGAGAGCACAAATCACAAAATATTTAGTAGTCATGAAAACGTATTCAGATTTAGCATATTAATGATGCATTCACCTCATAAATCATGACACACTGCTCTAGCACAGGAAAGTGCATACAAGTTCAAGTGCATGCTTTTAAAATGAAAAAGTATTGGTATCGGTATCGATATCGGCGATACTGGCCCTGTATTTACTTGGTATCGGATCGATACCGAAATTTGCAGTATCGCCGACCACTAGCAAACACAGATCTGGCCTCGCTCTTCCTGGTGCACATCCGGTGTGGACTCGGCATATTAACATGTAGAGCATATAAACACTGCCTTTATCTGACACAAGTTAAATATTAGATAACAAACATCCATTATAACAGCGTAGTCACATGTTAGGCTCTTTAGATCAGGAAGATTACACAATGTGGTGAAATAAAATCAACATATGTCCATAACTACATGTCAGAAACACAAGTACTAGTTAAACTTATTAGTCTTTCAGTTTTTGCTGGAGGATAACTCCACACTGCAACCGGTGGACGTTCATTATAAGGCCGTATAGTGGCACTATTTCACTAAAATGTCAATACTAAAAGTAAATGCAATAAATACTGCAAGTCTCAAACAAAAGCACACTGTTAAAGACCAACATACCAACACATGACCAGCAAACACTGGCTATTTCAATCTCAACTAAACATACAGCTTTTATTTGTGTCTCGTTCACTTTATGATGCCATTCACAGCCAGCTTTACAGCAACGCTTGGCATGAACAAGAACAGTATTTCACAACACGACAGCTGACGGAGCGTTAACTTTGGCTAATGTGTGAGGGATTAAGATGACACTGCAAAATGCTGAAGAAAGAAAGAGGAACCTGAGAGAACAGCAAGTTTAAAGGGAAAGTTCATCATCTGTATAAAGCGAGGGGGTAAACTGTGTCATCAACGGCAGCTTCAAGGCATTTTAATCACATTTTATTCCTCTGCTAATAAAACCGTCTCTGTGTGATGTAAAACGTCAGCATATCAGTGGAGTCTCCCGAACCATGGGGACCTGATCCTGATTCGCGGAGAATAAGCCCAGACAGAGACGGACATCAGGCTTTAAAGATGAACTGAACTGAAAAAAATCAACATTGATAACGTGTTGTTTATGACAATTAAAAGTAAATTACACAAAAAAATTTTTTTTTAAATATCAATATAGCTTTTTTTAAGCAACACAAAAATTGCGTTTGTTAGTATTAGAACGCTGGCAATTCTGATGACATCACTGGCATGGTAGAACCTGCGAAGGTATATAGGCAGCTGCAGCTGCAGGTCCTATACACACGAAAATGAGTCATTTTGGTTACGCGTTTGAGCCTGTGAGGGACAGGCCAGTAGTACCTGACTACCACCACAAGGAGGACGATCAGTTTCAGGCTCCACCTACAGTACAGGATCGTTTGGGGGGAAGTGACTGGTGTGTGTGCGGGCGCTGCCGGAGCATGGACACTGCACCGGAATCAATCTGTTGCAGAGAGGACAACCTGGAACATTTATTTTTGAAATGCGATATGGAATTAGACCATATCGCATATATCGATATAGTTCAAATTTGTGATCCTTGCTCCCCGCTCCTCCTTTTCCACTCTGCGTGTTTAGAGCATGTTATGTTATGAGAGGCGAATCATGACTACTTCAGAAAACCCAGCACAATAGGAACTACCAGGCAGTGACATAAGTGTACGCTGAAATAAAGTCTTTCACCTCAGAAATACGGACTTTCTTGTCCTGTCAGCCGTTATCCTGTGCTCGGAGCGCACACTCAATTGTACGCGCAAATGCGGCGGCGCGCGCTGTGTATCGCCTTACTGATCCAAGTGCAAAAGAAACTACGAGCATGCAACGCCGTTACGCTGTAAATTACACGAAATAAAAGTAATGCAGGTATGATACAGATTTGCAATGTACATAGTCAATTATTAATGGAGCAATAGTGGTTCATGGTGTTATAAGAGGGAAATGTGGTGGGAGGTTGGAGGGCTGTAGCCTGTCTCTCTTTTATTGTTTACAAGCACATTATGCATTTTAGTAAATAGAGACTGCATATATGTCGTGTGCATTTAGAGAAAAAATACTAAAACATGTTTGAGGTACTGTGTGTTTTAGAAAGTCGAGGACGATAAATGGCAAATGTGATTGGACGAATTCATCCAATGGGATGGCTTGTTAAGTTAGCTGCACGCAAAATGTTAAAATCAAAATACTGCACGGCCTGTTACTGCACAGATACCTCTTACTATGGACCTAGCAGCTAACGTTAGTTCTGCGAGTTGAACTCCCTGCATCAACAATGTTTCCTGACACGATGAACATCAGCTAGCTTCAGGGTGAGTAGAGAGGGATATTGGATTCTGTTTACAGACCTGCTGCGGTTTAGTTAGCTGCTAGTAAACGCATTATTATCGATCTGTGATATCGTCGGAGTCATGATTTATTTATACAGTTTATATGGTCAGAGTGGTGGCTAGCTTGTGGAGTTTGACAAAAGTGCTTCCAACGTGTTTAGCTGCTAGCTCTTTCTCTAGGTTGGATCGTTTGGTATCTAGCTTGGTTTTGTGACTCAATTTCAATGAATGCCGAGTGTGTCAGTCTCAGTTTTGTTGAACGCTATAAAGCCTGGTTTCCTTGTCAAAGGTAGCCTGTGAAAATGTATCGCAACCCCAGCTGCCTAGCCCTATACAATTCATTACTACAACGAGGGGCAATGCAGTATGAACCCCTCCTCCCTCCCTCCCTTCCTCCCTTCCTCCCTCCCTTCCTTCCTCGACCTGTTGGTTTCTTTTTCCTCAGCCATGTCAGCTAGCCTCAGACTATGTACATGCTATGGCTGCTCTGCTTGTGTTGGTTAGCAACAGAGTAGCTTACCATGCCAGTGACATAGTGGAATGCTGAAATCCAACATGGCGGCGCCCGTGTCACAACAACAACATTTTCAACATACCATTTTATCCCTTTTAACAAATTCTGTCATTTTAATAATTTTACCAATGAGAATAAATAAAATACATCTGTTATATCACCTTTACTCAAATTTTCAGTTCAGTTCATCTTTAACTCTTCATTGAAAACCTATGTACGGTATACTGTCCATGTCCAGAAAGGCAATATTTAGACATCATCAAAGTAGTCCATGTGACTACAGTGGCAAAATTTTAAGTTTATCAAGCGACGAGAATACTTTTTGTGCGCAAAAAGTCAACAAAAAAAGCGACTTTATTCCACAATTCATTTCCTTCTCTCTGGGCCTCGAGTGAGTTCACGTAGTGTTTTAGCGCAGCGCGTCTGTGTTGTTGTCTGTCTGTGACAGAAAGCTCTCGGACTAAAACTAAAATATCTTAAACTGTGTCCCGAAGATGAACGGAGGTCTTACGGGCTTGGAACGACATGAGGGTGAGTCATTAATGACATAATTTTCATTTTTGGGTGAATTAACCTTTTAAGTACAAGTCAAATTACAGGTATAAATATCTACTCAAGTAAAAGTAAAAAGTAGCTCATTTAAAATTTTCTCAGAGTAAAAGTTACAGAGTTACTTTTTTAACCGCGGGGGCGGGGCGTGGTGGGGGACTCTCCCAGGTTGTAGATTTTCACAGTATGGTAACCATCTCAGAAATGATCACGGTTTACAGTATTAATCAATTATTAAAGGGCACCTATTATGCAAAATTCACTTTTACATGGTGTTTGAACATAAATGTGTGTTGGCAGTGTGTGAGCAAAACCACCCTAGAATGATAAAAATCCACCCAGTGGTTTTTTTACAATCTCAATAAATCATAAGCACTGTCTCAGAACGAGCTGTTCTAAGATTGCTCTCACTGTGACGTAGAATTGCGCAAGCCCCACCGACGTGGTTTGATTTACAGTAGCCGCGTTTCCATTACAGATTTGCGCAAATGTTTTGCGCTATTATCTGAATATCGATAAAAAACTATTGCGAAATGACGGCGTTTCCATTAACCGATGTTATGCGACTAAAACTTCCTTTTTTTCTCTCGCGATAAGTCATTCCAAAAATCATGGCAACGGACGTTGGTTTATATAATATCACAGCCACCGCATTAGACATTATTATTATTATTAATGGAAGGAGACGTGGCGTGTTATTATCCAAGCATTAATGGCAGGGAAAGACCCTTATAATGCGAACGACACATAGCCTAGTTTCTGGGTGTTTCACCCTCATTTCTGCTCTGAGGTTTTGATTGTGGCATTTCTTTGAGATTTAGAATCCAGTATTCCTATAGGCAAATTATTATTATTTTTTTTTTAATGAATTTAATAAAGAACTCTGTCTCGTATTCTGTCCAAACGATCCATGTAGGCTACTTTTGTGTCCATTCGTTTTTCCTTTTTTAACCCGTAATTGCAAAACCAAAAATGAACGGTTGTTGTCTTTTTAAAACGCAAAGTTGAACACCAAAATTTTAATTTGAACTGGCTACACCGCTGCTGCGCAAAAAAAGTAAATATCGACGAATTTCCAGATTTTTGTTTATGACTTTTTGCCCCTTTATTAAACATTTAAAATATTCACAAATTAATATGGAAAACATGTCGATTTTACTGGTTTTCTAAGGCCAAATTAGAACCTTGAATTGATGTTTTCCCGCAGTGCTGAATGAGAAGAGCCATTAATATTATTAATAAACTATTGTTTTGGCTAAAATCACATCTCCATCTCCGCTGTTAAGCAGATGCGCTTTTAGAGAGAAATTCACCTTTCATACGGATTGCATAATCAGAAGGTATTAGCTTTCGATTCGAATTTGTTCGTTTTAAAGTGGACATTTCAAGCTTTAGCGCTATATTTTGTTCAGTTCTCGCGCTCCAGTTTACGGAGATCATGAAAGTGCGACTGATTGTTTTCTTTTATTTTACAAAAGCACAACGTTTTATTGTTATTTTGAGTTTACACAAATAAAAGTAGTTTAGAATAATGTATTATTATTTTCTGTATGACCAGATATGACAGAGTAGCCTAAGTTGTTTCCACTGTTGATAGGAAAATGCAAGTGTTCGCGCCCGCGCCTCCATGTCATGCAGTGCGTGCTCCACACTCAGCTTTGTTCCTTTTTTTGCATAAAAGCGTCTTCTAAATATAGCCTATTAAATGTTATAATAAAATAATGTAAAATTATTATTATTTGCGTAGCTATACATGGACCTCAAACACACCGCGTCTTCCAAGTCAGGTGACTGTAAATGCGCAAAAACTGTTTCCACTGCAGTTTTGCGAAATATTCCTTTTTCGAATTGCCTGAAAAACCACCTCATGCGAGCGTAAAAACTTTTTTGCGAAAAATGGGAGTTTTTGCGAAATTGACGTGTTTCCATTGTGCGTATTTTCAATTCGCAATTTGCGCAATTTGAAGGGTAATGGAAACGCGGCTACTGTGGTTACCCCGCCCTCGGTGATCTGTACACCATCGCCATTGTTTCAACGACAGCCGGTAATGTCTAAGAAATGTAGGTGTTCTGTTGTGGGATGTAAAAATGGATATAGTAGTCTTCACTGACATCAGAGCCACTGAAAACGCAGCGGATGGATTTTATTTATGAAGAAAAGGTGCCACTTAAACTTCCTAAATACGTTTATGTTCGCGCAAATGATTTTCTGACTGTTTAGTGAACGAGGGTTAAAGTTAATCCTCAAGTGTGGATCGTTGCCTACTGTTCGCGATCCAACGTCACCTCCAGAAGAAGTAAGTGTATTTTATGATTTTTGAGCAAATAGTCATTTCAATCGATGTCAGCCAGTTCAACAACAAATGCGTCTAAAGCTATTGTCGTCGTCAAAGGATGTCTCAACAAACAACATCAGACAGTTTTATGTCACGTATTATTTTTTGCAGCAATGTAAATAAATTAATACAGCTCTATCTCCATAGAAAGTATATAGACGTCTATCTCCCTGCAGCATGTTTTCTGGTTCTGTAGCCATCTTCTCACATTTGCCACATAAGCACCTGTACAAGTAATGTCAACATGACGCAACAGCCCCTGGCATAAATATAATTTAGTTTCTACTTAGCAAACGTTATCACAGTATTTGTGTGTGGTTTCAAAAAATTGCGCGAAAGTTATCATAATGTGTGTGTGTGTGTGTGTGTTGCACATCCATAATTACAAAGGAGATGCGATTAAAACTCAATATTAAGTACTTAAATGTATCAAATAACCATTCCGAGACGTCTTGGTCCATTCTCATTCGTGTTTCTTCTGCCGGAGTCTCTCTCTTCATCATCTGGGTCCAGCAGGGCGGGGATATGCAGCTCATTTACATTTAAGGTGGTACACACCCAAACAGCTCTTTTTAAAACAGGCCCCAAAAATGACATTTTCAAATGGTTATAATGAATTAAGTGTGGGGTATTTTGTGCTGAAACTTCACAAATACATTCTGGGGACACCCAAGACCAATATTACATCTTGTAAAAAGGGGCATAATAGGTGCCCTTTAAATAAATTTCCGGAGCACGATTTTCTGCTTGCATTATTATTTATTTTAGTTTTTTTTTTTACTCAGTAACGGATATGATTTAAAATGTAGCGAAGTACAATACTTCAATCAAAACGTACTTAAGCAAAAGTAAAATTACAGATTTTAAAAACTACTTAAAGTAGAAGTACACACAAAAAAACTACTCAATTACGTAACGCGAGTAAATGTAATTCGTTACTTTACACCTATGAAGATTTGTTTGTCAGAGGTGCATTTAGCTGTTCTTTAGTGCTGTTGATATCAGTCAACATTTTTAATCATCAGCAAATCAGTCATACAATAAGACGGAAAAAAAAGAAGAAAAGCCCAATTTCAAAAGGATATATTAGTGCTTGCTCCACACTTTAGTTGAGGTGGGAGGAATAATTGATAACACAAATTTTACATTGCAATAGGCTATGGTTTCTTGCAATACATTTTCAATACCCTGGCACTAATGCAGATTGCAGCTTGCTTTACTGCATACCATAGTATTTCGGTTCTTGAACAGCTAAGAGTCAGTTTAATCAACTCTAGTACTCGTGCGAGAGCGATTCAAAAGCATACAGAACTGTCTGTTCTCTAATCGCTCTCGCGGTACTTCGATATCATACCGGTCTGTGCAGCGCTGCTTTAAACAGTGAGCAACTTGAAGGGGCGTAACTTGAAGTCTTGCAGGATGCAGACAGACTCTATTGGTTTTTCTCAGGCCCAAAAAGTGGGCTTACACCAAGGCCATGGGTTCGATTCCCAGGGAAAGCAAGAACTTTGTAAAAATGTGTACCTTGAAATGCAATGTAAGTCGCTTTGGATAAAAGCGTCTGCCAAATGTAAATGTAAAAAGTGACGATTAAAACATGCTGTAAAAAAATATCTGTGGGGTATTTTGAGCCTAAACTTCACATACACACTCTGCGGACATCAGAGACTTATTTTACATCTTGAACACCCCCAAAACCTGCACGTATGTGAGGCCTTTTCTTGCCCAAAAAAAACATCTGGTTACTAAATATATGACTATATGTTCTGCAGGTCCAGATGTGTGTTGTTGTAACGCACTATAGGTTAGTTGCACGTGGTCGCCATGTTGGATTTCCGATCTGCGAGTGTGGGGGTAGACACTTCCGGTTTCGCATTACGCCCCGGAGCCGGAGAAAGCCGAAAATGATCTCTTATAGTTGTTAATAGAATCAATTATATCACTTAAAATACTACTAAGATCCATATTACTATCACACGAGCCAATGGCAATTAAATGCACGGATGCCAGATTAATGAATGAAATCCAACTGTTCACGAACAGAAGTTGTGTTTGACTCATGCTGCATATGCAATGACAATTATGCCTACTGTAAATATAGAGTTACAACTACGATTAGAGTTGTTTGCATAAAATGCACCGTGAACATTCACACGTTTGCCCTGTGATAGGCTACAATTTATCTCCATAAATACTATTTTCTGAATTCTGCGCATAAATTTTCACTTACTTACATCAATTGTTCTATCAATATTATCATCACATATTTACATTTTTAACTGTAGGTACAACAATTTAATATAGCTTAGTTTGTGCATATTTTACACGTAGTAAAATACTGTATGTGCTGCTTATAAACACCAGACAGATAATGATTTATGAAACAGATGGTCATACTCATCTCACTTGCACAAAATAAATGCAGTAATAGAAAGCATAGAAACGCACAGGTGAAATACACTGAAACGTATATACATTTAAAAATTTGGTCGGGTTGAAGTCATAGTCATCCCTCCGGATCTTCTGCATCCACTCAGCCCGTACCGCAGCGACAACGGAGCTGACTTCTCTGTTGTAATGTGACGAAACGGTACATAACGGCACACAACGATGAAGTGCTGAGGCTGTCACCCTCTGAAAGGCAAGCCACCTCTCTTGAATCCTAAAAACACTCATTGAGAAAAATTATCTCTCTGGTAATGGAACTCGGTCGCTGTTGTCTCTCGCTGTCAGATCACCGGAAGTACTGGCCCACACACTCATGTTCGAACGTCAACGGTCGCCATATTGTGCACGTAGCGACTGATGATGATGCGTTATATGCGGCTTAAATCGCAGACGCTGCATATAAAAACACGTTCTTACGTCTTTGCGGTCCTGCAGGCACTCGAGCACGGCCAGGTTGTTGCTCCAGGAGTATTTGGGGCAGAGCCTGCTCACGTCATCCCGACAGGCCTCCTCCTCCGCGAGCCTCCAGCCTGAGACTCCACTCCCGCAGTTCGCCGGCGGCCCGTCCGCGGCCCTCGCCTCGCCCGCGGGGTTCCGGGCTCTGACGCTGGTATATGCCGCATTATCGGTGTCTAAGGCCACTGGTTTGGCTTCCCAAGAAGTGCAGATCGAGCCGGAGATGAAGAGCACCAGCAGGAGCCACAGAACACGTCCACACGCCGCCATCTTCCTCAGCCGAGTTACCAATCCTTCTACGCCGAGGCCGAGGAGCGCGCTCATGAATATTAATCAGCACGCGCTGCCGTCCCGCCGTCAGCTTGTTAATATTCATGAGCTAAATCCGCCGCTGTAGTGTGATTCGTCAGTTCTCTGTGGAAGCACTGAATTACGGAACATGATTTCAAGCTTTATTGTTCTGTTCTGTGTAATTGCACTAGTAAAAAGGCAAGTAGAGGTTATAGCATTGTAAGCAGATATGATGTTGTATAAAAGTAGCAATTTTTTTATTGTCCACTGGCACTGTTTTTATTTAATTTTATTATATATATATATATATATATATATATATATATATATATATATACATTTTTTTTTTTTACTTGATTTTTTTTTTTACTTGACGATTATGTCTCATTGTATTGTTCTGGTTCATGGCATTAATAATAATAATAATAATAATGAAATACGGTATTCGAACAGCACACCAATCGAGTCAAACACTGGACACATAGATTAAATAAATATACTTGAATCATTAGATAAAAGGAAGATAATGGAGGGAATTAGCATGAAACAGGGAGTTCAGAAAGTGGGCGGGGCTTAGATGCTCGGACTTGTCTTTAACTGGTCAGGTAAAATGAGTCTAAGTATTTTAATAATGTAACTTTATACCGTGTAATGTATTCTCAGTCAAACAACTATACGTTTATTGTCGACATTATTCAGGTGTAAACTATGATCCTGAACACTGTTGCTGTAATTGATAATACTAGTGCAAAATACCCGTGCAAAATCAGTTTTTGTGTGTGTTTTTAGTAATTGTTGGTTTGGTGTGATTGAATGCTCATTGTTACAATTACACAGCAAAAGTTCAGTGACATTTTTATTTGTGCATGGTAGAAAGCACACAGTGAACTCCAAGAAAACGCTATGCTTGAGCAAACAGTTTGTGAATAGGCTACTACAAATGATGCCCGTGAAAGAGACTGTGAACGCATTAAATAGGATATGTTTAGTTGGTGAATAGCATAGGCTACTATTACACAGTAGCGATAACGTTAAGCGCACCAGAATGAAATATAATATTCAGAAGTAAACAGCATAGCTGACTTATAGATTCAGTTTACATCCACAAATGAATAAGCATGTCGATTCAGGGAGCAGTGCAAAGTGCCCGTGCAAAATCAGTTTTTGTGAGCTGATCGCCGTCAAAAAAGTTCAGGAAATATTTCTTAGTGATGGCTGATTTCAACAGTTTCAATATGATAGCATTTTGAAGAAAAAAGTGTCATGAATTTATTGCATTTTTGGGGGAAAATAATCAGTTTTTATAATAAATCTTTGAAAATCCAAATCTGGATTTGAATTTTTTATGATATTATAACCTAAGGATGCTATGTGAAAGTTTGAAACAGAAAATAGTGGTTTTCATCTTGCCACTTTCTTGGTAAAGAAAACACATTTTTACTCAAATTAATCAAAATGGATTTATCACGTTTTGGAACCAAACTATAATATTCAGAAGTAAACAGTGTAGTTGACAGATTGTCAGAATGTTTATTTTTAAACCACAACCTTCTTGGGGCTTCTTTGACCGATACAACCCTCTAATGTCAGAATGTTTATTTTTAAATCACAACCTTTTAAAAATGATATATTTAACGATATCTTTAGCATTTCTCATCCAAACAACGTCAAACTTGGCACTGCACTTACTCGTGACCGTAGCGAGACACCTGTCAAGTTTGAAATCCATCGGACTAACGGTTCAAGAGATATGTGGTTAACAGACAGACAGACACACAGACAGACAGACAGACGTTTCTGTAATTTATAGAGAGATGGATTTATCACGTTCTGGAACCAAACTATAATATTCAGAAGTAAACAGTGTAGCTGACAGAGTGTTTATGTTAGAATGTTTATTTTTAAACCACAACCTTCTTGGGGCTTCTTTGGCCGATACAACCACTGATCTATATAGAATGTCATTATATAGATCAGTGGATACAACCCTCTAATGTCAGAATGTTTATTTTTAAACCACAACCTTTTAAAAATGATATATTTAACGATATCTTTAGCATTTCTTATCCAAACAACGTCAAACTTGGCACTGCACTTACTCGTGACCGTAGCAAGACACCTGTCAAATTTGAAATCCATCGGACTAACGGTTCGAGAGATATGTGGTTAACAGACACACACACAGACACACAGACAGACAGACGTTTCTGTAATTTATAGATAGATGGTCAGCTGGCACGTGTTGTTTTCCTCAGCGTTGTTTAGGATGAGCCAATCACAAGCGTTTGTGATTACTGAGAAAGGTTTATTTTAAATAAATGTATCGTGATTCTTTTGTGTTGGATTTCCATTTTATGTCAGACAATTTTTCTGGAAACAACATTGAAATTAATATTTTATATTTTTATATTTTATATTAAAGAGCAAATGTATCTTCTAATAAAATAAATAAATAAACCGAATTCGGTTGAAGGGAGAACTCGCCCCCTGGAGGAAGACACGTTTATTTTTTATACAGGAAACTTTAGTTTTATTCACATCTGTATTCTGAAGGTTTGTTCATGCATCATTCGCCTGGTTTATAGAGGCAATGTTATTCCTAAAAACACGGTGAAAATGTTTTTTTTTTTTTTTTGGTTCTTTTCTTCTATTGACTCTTTTCTGATTTATGAAGTGATAAAAAGAACATAAAAAGAAGTCCAGAAGCCCTTCTGTAAAAAACCTTCAACTCTAATAAGTTAATAAAATTCGAACTGGCTTAATCAAATGTTCATTTATATTCTGGAATGTATGCAAATTAGTGCATATTTAATTAGATAACATATCATTTGCATTTTTTAACATAACATTTCAGAAAAAAACTTGTAATAAAAACAATTGTCTTAAGGTACAGTGATGAATAAACTGGTGACAGAATGGTGATGTTTACACTGTCAGTCTGTTCCCTGTGGTGTCTCGCCTTTATTTCAGTAAAAAACTTTAAACTCAATTTTAATGCCAAAAAGTTAACACCACTGGAAATGCACTTAGTGATTTTCCGAAGTATTGTAATGTTCCCGTCCCCTGAGGTGTTTTTAAGTTCTCACAAACTGTCAAAGCACGTATGCATTTATTATTTTAATAAAGAAATACGAAAACACTTACATATATACAATGTAAATAGTGAGCAGTGATGAACTGAAACACTGAGAGAGCACTGATTTGAACAGAAGACGTGATGAAGCGCGCGTGGGTCGGTCTGGGTCTCACTCCCACTTGTAGACCTTGAGCATCTTCTCGGTGAGCGAGGCCAGGAAGCTGCCCTGGTTGTGCTGGAACGGGCAGATGTCCAGCACAGGGAGATCAGCAGGCATCTTCTGCAGCAGCGCTCCGGAGCCGGCGTCCCACACCTGACACACACACACACACACGCACTCATGTAGGGCTGTCAGACGGCTCACACACACTCTCATGTAGTGCTGTCAGACGGCTCACACACACACACACACACACACACACACACACACACACACACACACACACACACACACTCACTCTCTCTCACACACACACACACTCATGTAGGGCTGTTTCCAACACAGAATAAAGGAGGTAATTTGATCTGTCTCTCAATTCTGACTTTTTGCTCACAATTACGAGTTTATGTTCTTACAATTTCTTACAATCTTTTTCTTGCAATTGCAAATAAAGTCTGAACTGCAAGATATAAACATGCAATTTTGAGGGGAAAAAAGCAAACATTAGATATGATCCATTAGCATAATTGAATATGAATATCATTTGCATAAAAAAAAAAACACTGGATGAAAACGCCAAAATGTCCATAAATTCAAAAAACATGCATAAAAAAACGCATGTTCTCAATCGAGTCGCATAAAATTTTTCTCCATTAAGAAAACATCCGCATAAAACTACGATAGAAACACATTTACTGAATAAATTCCACTATGGTGTGGGGTTGTTTGGTGGAGGGGGGATTATTGTGTGGGGTTGTTTGGTGGAGGGGGGGGGGGGGGGGTTATGGTGTGGGGTTGTTTGGTGGAGGGGGGATTATGGTGTGGGGTTGTTTGGTGGAGGGGGGGTTATGGTGTGGGTTTGTTTGGTGGAGGGGGGATTATGGTGTGGGGTTGTTTGGTGGAGGGGGGGGTTATGGTGTGGGGTTGTTTGGTGGAGGGGGGATTATGGTGTGGGGTTGTTTGGTGGAGGGGGGGTTATGGTGTGGGGTTGTTTGGTGGAGGGGGGATTATGGTGTGGGGTTGTTTGGTGGAGGGGGGGTTATGGTGTGGGGTTGTTTGGTGGAGGGGGGATTATGGTGTGGGGTTGTTTGGTGGAGGGGGGGTTATGGTGTGGGGTTGTTTGGTGGAGGGGGGGGTTATGGTGTGGGGTTGTTTGGTGGAGGGGGGGTTATGGTGTGGGGTTGTTTGGTGGAGGGGGGGGGGGTTATGGTGTGGGGTTGTTTGGTGGAGGGGGGATTATGGTGTGGGGTTGTTTGGTGGAGGGGGGGTTATGGTGTGGGGTTGTTTGGTGGAGGGGGGGGTTATGGTGTGGGGTTGTTTGGTGGAGGGGGGGGTTATGGTGTGGGGTTGTTTGGTGGAGGGGGGGTTATGGTGTGGGGTTGTTTGGTGGAGGGGGGATTATTGTGTGGGGTTGTTTGGTGCAGTAGCAGTAAATGAAGAGATGTCTCATCGATCACAAGTTCAGTATGGCGTACCACAAGGCTCAGTACTAGGACCGCTGCTGTTCACTCTGTACATGCTACCATTAGGAGATATCATTAGGAAGCATGGCATTAGTTTTCAGTATTATGCTGATGATACTCAGCTCTATATTTCTTCACGCCCTGATGAAACTTTAGCCTGGAAATCCAGACCTAAATCTAAAAGATTAATGGTCTGGCGTCGACTAATGAAACTCGGCCAGCTCGAGGGGCGGCACCAAGCATGCATTTGAAAATCTCACTGCACGCAACTCGTTCATTTTAGCGGCCAAAGCCATTCCAAACAACTGGTGTTCATCCATAGCCATCTTGCAATGTTTACTAATGACTTCGACGTCACAGCGCTGTCGTCATCTGTTTAGCTCGCCTCTGGCCCGCCTATATCAGATAACCCGATGTGATTGGTGCAGCTCAGACCGAGGGGCATATTTAATGAGCATCATTACTCGACACCAGAGTAACTCGCTGAGCAAATTGAACTTGATCTCTCTCGAGAACTCTGGATTACCAGGGTAACGAAACTTACAAATTCACAAAATTAACGGATTGCATATGTGATATAAAAACTGGATGACTCGTAATTTCCTACTTCTAAATTCTGAAAAAACAGAGATTCTAATTATTGGACAAAAAACTTCCTCACGTAATAACCTAGAATACCGTCTAACACTCGATGGCTGCTCTGTTAAGTCTTCGTCGTCGGTTAGGAACCTGGGTGTGCTCTTTGATACCAATCTTTCATTTGAAAGTCACATGTCTAGTATCTGTAAAACTGCATTTTTCCATCTTAAAAATATATCTCAATTACGTCATATGCTCTCAATGAAAAATGCAGAACAATTAGTTCATGCGTTCATGACATCAAGGCTAGATTATTGTAATGCTCTACGGGGTGGTTGCCCTGCACGCTTAATAAACAAACTACAGCTGGTTCAAAACGCAGCAGCTTGAGTTCTTACCAGAACCAGGAAGTATGACCATTTAAGCCCGGTTCTGTTAACACTTTTTTTATTTTTTATTTAACATTTATTTAACTAGATGTTCTCATTGAGATTTAAAACCTCTTTTTCAAGAGAGACCTGGCCAAAATGGCAGCATGTTAACAGTGCATAGTTACAAATACGATCACCAAGCATACGCACAACAACAAGGAACATTTAAACAAGATCCTCAAGATACATAAACAGACAACATCAGACTACTTAAAAGTACAATTTATACCTACCATAGGTTTAAATGATTGAGTTATTTTAAAAACAGTGACAATGATTTATGGCAACACTGCACTGGCTCCCTATTAAACATCGTATACATTTTAAAATATTGCTGATTACTTACAAAGCACTAAATGGTTTAGCTCCGCAGTACTTGAGCGAGCTCTTAACGCATTATAGTCCTTCACGTCTATGCGATCTCAAAATTCCGGCCAGTTGATAATACCTAGAATATCAAAATCAACTGCTGGCGGTAGATCCTTCTCCTATTTAGCACCAAAACTTTGGAACAGTCTTCCTAACATTGTCCGGGAAGCAGACACACTCTGTCAGTTCAAAGCTAGACTAAAGACACATCTCTTTGACCTAGCATTCACATAATACATTATAGACTTCTATAATTCAATGTTAGGCTACATAGATTAGGTCAGCTGGAACCGGGAACACTTCCCATAAATCCTGATGTACTCGTTACATCATAAGAAGAATATTGTGATCCCCAGATCCCCTTTTATTTCTACACTTTATTTCCCTATTTTTGTACATTTTTTGTTTATTTAAATTAATAAATACCTCACAACTATGTGAAATGATATCTGGAGGATTTCCAGTCCGGATTTAGACCATACTCGATCTTAGTGCTGCATTTGACACTATCGAACACAACATTCTTTTAAATAGACTCGAAAATTATGTTGGCATTAGTGGAATTGCATTAGCATGGTTTAAATCATACTTATCTGACCGTTATCAGTTTGTAGCAGTAAATGAAGAGATGTCTCATCGATCACAAGTTCAGTATGGCGTACCACAAGGCTCAGTACTAGGACCGCTGCTGTTCACTCTGTACATGCTCAGCCGGAACCGGGAACACTTCCCATAAATCCTGATGTACTCGTTACATCATAAGAAGAATGACGTAATATAAAAGATAAAGCATTGTCGGGATAATTCCGGTTCGCGTGGCTATGTGGAAGATCCTGTATTATTCATTTTTAAGGCCAGACAGGTGGTTTGTTGAGGGTTGGTTTGTAGGGAAGGACTACACGCCTGCGAACATATATTCAAACACACATACCTATAGACTGAACTCGTAATACGCATGTGCACGCCATCAGTGTTCTCACAGGTTCGCGTTTTTTTAAGTTTGCACAGAAAGAACTTAAGTTAATAACTAATGATCGTTGTGACGGAAGTGAATCAATCAAACTAACTTTAGCTGGACAATAACTTTATTCTAGAGCTGCTATAAAGCCAAAACACTTTACTTTAATTTCCTATTATCAATGTAAAGCTGCTTTGAAACAATCTACATTGTTATAAGCGCTATATAAATGACTTAGACTTGACAAAGCAGGTCCATAAAGACATGGATGAGGAGTCTGGTGTGGAGGAACTGGACTCCTGCACAGAGTCCTGACGATAGAACAGCTTTGGGATGAACTAGAGCGAGACTGAGAGCTTCTCGTCCAACAGTGCCTGACCTCACTAATGAGCTTCTAGAAGAATGGTCAAAAATTCCCACAAACACACTCCCTAACCTTGTGGAAAGCCTTCCCAGAAGAGCTGAAGCTGTTATATCCGTCAACTCTATATCAAACCCCACGGATTAAGAATGGGATGTCATTAAAGTTTATGTGATGTAAAGGCAGACGTCCCAAAACTTTTGCCAATATAGTGTATAAACAGATACATATGTGGTCCAGTATAATAGTTTGATGTGTGTGTGTGTGTGTGTGTGTGTGTGTGTGTCAGGACGGCTGTATAGACTTCATGGAGTACGTGGCTGCTCTGAGTCTGGTCCTGAAGGGAGGCGTTCAGCAGAAGTTACGCTGGTACTTCAAACTCTACGACATGGACGGCAGCGGATGCATCGAGCGCGACGAGCTGCTGCTGATCTTCAAGGTTTGAGGACGTGATTCTCTTCAGCGCCTCCTGCTGGAGGAACCAGATTAAACCAGTGACACCCTCCTGAACATCATCTGATGATGACTCGGAGTCTGTGTAAGAGGATCCTCAGGACTCACTGAACTCACTTTCATCTGCTGTTGTTTTTCCTCTTCAGGCCATTCGAGCCATTAGTGGAATAGAGCAGGAGGTTTCAGCAGAAGAGTTCACTGACATGGTGTTCGACAAGATTGATCTGAATGGAGATGGTAATCTACCTATCTATCTATCTATCTATCTATCTATCTATCTATCTATCTATCTATCTATCTATCTATCTATCTATCCATCCATCCATCCATCCATCCATCCATCCATCCATCTTAAGCTGTAGAGTCACAGTGCTGCTGTGATCAATAGGGTAACCCTAACTCAGAGATTAGGCTCTAAATGAGTTCAGTGATTCAGATCAAATGATTATTATGTGAAAACATAAACAACACCACCTTATCATCTTTTCTCTTTGTTCATCTTGCTATTACAACTCAGTTCCAGCAGCCAAACAAAATCTAATGTTAATAATTTAAGGATCAAGAGCCCAACTAAAGCAAACACTGATCATCATAATGGTGACTTTAAAATTTAGATTTTTCTCCTTTGGTGATTCAGCTTGTTAACATCAGGTGTCTTCAACAACGCTCAATCACCACTCAATTAATCACTTAATTATCTCATTAACTTTAACACTGCTTCAGTGTTCCTTTAACACTCTTATTTGAAACACTTTTAACACTCTTGAGTGTGGTCTCAGATAAACTCCCAGAAGAGTTCATTTATCACTGGAGTTTTTGCAATGCGTCTGTCTTTCTGAATTAATATGCTAATTAATATGCTAATGCTAATGCTGCAGTGTAAATCTGTAACTGTGTGTGTTTAGGGGTTCTGTCTCTGGATGAGTTCATGGAGGGAATCCAGGCGGACGAGGAGCTCTTGAAGATGTTGACCCAGACTTTAGATCTGTCTCATATCGTCAACAAGATCTACAGCGAGATCAACTCTGAGCAGAAGGTCACCTGACCCAGACCAGCCCGAGATCATGATGAAGATGATGATGATGACGGTAGCGCTGGCTCTGGTTCTGTGAGCGGCGTCTGGACTCGACTGTTGAGTGAAGAGGTTTAATCCCTCGACACATCAGATATTAACAGGATTAACTGTGTCGGACTGAACTTTAAGAGCCAACAGCTGATTATTCTCCTGTAATCTCACAGAATTACGATAGTGAAACTAGAGCAAACCCTTTAAGTGCACTTATATATGTTTCCTCTGTTCGAATCGTTCCTATGAAATACAACATTTCTTCAGTCCCGTGATGTTTCTCAGGCGAATAACAATTGTTTTTATTTGAAAAAAAACCTTGCTGTATTATATTTTTGTAGGGCACATTTATAATGTTATTACACTTTTCAAAATAAAACATGAAACGTGTTCATTGTATGCAGAATAATAACCATAAACAGCCTAAAAATATGCAACATGATATATTGTATTGACAATCAGTGCAATTTTGTATTTATGTCCCAAATATTTGAAATAAAATTATAACTTCAAATAAAATACATGTAAAATAACGCTAATAGTCAGCGTTATTTTTGTATTATTTATATTAAAGTATTTATTAATATTGTGAATAAGCTTTTATTTTTATATTTTCAGGTTTAGTAATTTTATGTTTTTGTCATAATACTAATAATTCTTATTATTTAAATATTTATATATACCTCTATCTTTTTTATTTTTTTAAATACACTTATTTCAGTTATTTGCCAAGTCAACATTTCTAATTTTTCAAAGTTTTATGTAATTTTTATGCTTTATTTTAATGACCAAAAACGAGTTAAAGTTAACTAGACTGCTAATAATACATGTAGTGTAAGCACTTTCTTACAGTGAATATAATAAACTCTATTTTTAATTTTTTTTTCTATTTTGCACTTTAAAAGAAATCTCAAGGTGCTTACACAGAAAAAAGTAAACCAACACGATAACAGCAAATTAAAGTTTTGGGTCAGTTAGATGTTTTAATGTTTCTGAAAGAAGACTCTTCTGCTCACCAAAGCTGAATTTATTTGATCAAAAATACTGTAAAAACAGTGAAATATTATCCCAGTGTAAATTATTACAGAAATTTAGTTATGCAGTAAATCATGGTGTAATTTACATTTTTGGGTGAACTATCCCTTTAAGCTTGATTTGTTACATCTGTATTTTGCCCTGTATTAGTGTGTTTGTTTATCATTTCAGTCTTGAGCTCACGTTTCCAGTTTCCAGCTACAAGCTAAACATCTATGTAGAAGCATAATTGTAATGTTAAAAAAAATCTATTTGAAAGGGGATTCCCATTTGGATATGAATGCAAGGCTGTACAAGAAAACTCAATGTTGCAACTGTAGCGCCCCCTACCTGCCTCTCTTGTAATCAAGTAGGACAGTTCACCAGATTCATTAACTATATTCCTAAAGATGTTGAAGTTAGGCCCATCTGGAGTCACTAAATTAATTAATTCTCCTGTAGAATATTACTTATAGTTAAATCTACACTCACATATATGATTAAACTGTCATGTATTAACTCTTTCGAAAAAATAAAACTCTTTGAAAGTAACAAAATGTAAAGGGTTTAATTAGTATAAAATAAAAGAGTAAAATTATCCAAAATAAACAAATGATCAGAATTGGATTAATTCACAAACGGGACTCGAACTCGAGCTGACCGCGAGGCCATCGGCGACGACATGAAGGTACATGTTTAAACTATTATGAATTAAAACGGAACTCTGCAGCACAGTAGGCAGTTTTTAAATAACGTTAATCCATTTTTACACGGCACACAAAATTTTAGCGGTCATATTTTTTAACTAGGCTACTTTAAAATGGCTTTTTTGGTCAGTTATGAATATTGAAGACGACACAGAAATCAAGACGATATAAATATAAGTTCACTCACCTAGTCCATATATGGACTAGGTTTGTGAACTTATATTCATATCGTCTATAGCAGGGCTGGGCAACTTCGGTCCTGGAGGGCCACTGTACAGAGTTTAGCTCCAACCCCGAAAAAATCACCTGCCTGTAATTTTCTAGTAATCCTGAGGACCTTGATTAGCTTGTTCAGGTGTGTTTGATTAGGGTTGAAGCTAAACTCTGTAGGACAGTGGCCCTCCAGGACCGAAGTTGCCCAGCCCTGGTCTATAGGCTACGGAGCCCCTAAAGGGACCTTTGTAAAAATAAAAATATACAGACTATATGAGTTTTATATATTTATATATTTCATATATATTTCGTTTGTTAAGTTAGTAATGTTTTTAATTTATGAAGCCACTGCAAATGTATCGTTACATTATATTATGCTATCATTTTCTGTACAGGCAATTAACTTACTTCGCTGTAAATGGAAAAGCCTGACAATATCAAGCTAAATACCTGTAAGTATTAATAATAATAATAATAAATTTTTATTTATAAAGCACTTTTCATAAAAGAATCTCAAAGTGCTACAGAGACCGTATTAAACTAATTAAAATCAAAAACAAAATAAAATAACTAGTGCTAAAATATATAGGCAGAAAACTACTAAAATATAGCGGGGCAAAATTAGTAAAGCCTAAGGACAGCTTAAAAACGCCTGCCTGAACAAGAAAGTTTTAAGCTCTTTTTTAAAAGAGTCCACAGACTGGGGTTCTCGCAGATGTTCAGGGAGGGAGTTCCAGATGCGAGGGGCAGCAGTGCAAAAGGCTCGGTCTCCCATGGTGCGAAGTTTTGAGCGTGGCTGATGGAGGCGGTTTGTGCTTTGAGACCGGAGGTTACGGGTGGAAGTGTGAGGGGTAAGGAGATCTTTGAGGTATTGTGGGGCGTTGTTATAGATGCAGAGGTGGGTGATGAGGGCAATCTTGTATTGAATTCTTGAGGTTATATTCCACCATGTTTCTCACTGACACGCCCACAGCTCGTAAAGATCGGGGCTTAAAGAAAAAACACGAGCTTCCCACTCGTATTTACGACATTGTGGTGGTTCTTTTTTTTCCCCAATACCTGGAAATCAGCTGTAATAACCCCTATTTTTAAAGCTGGAGATGCAACTAATATAACCAACTACAGACCTATTAGTATCCTCCCTGTCGTTTCCAAAGTAACGGAAAGGATAGTATGTGACCAGTTGCTAGCCTATTTAAATCAAGGTCATTTTCCACTGCACCCCATGCAGTTTGGATTTAGGAAACATCATGCCACAGAAACAGCTACTTGTTAGTTTATTGAGCAAATAAAATCCAGCCTTGACAATGGAGGGGTTGTTGGGGCTGTTTTCCTCGATTTTAAGAAGGCGTTTGATACAGTGAATCATAATGTTCTGTTATCCAAACTGTCAAAGATTATTTTCTCTCCCAATGCTCTGACATGGATGGAGTCTTATTTAGATTCTAGAAAGCAGTGCACCAGGATTAATGATAGATGTTCCTTCTTTGCTAACTGCACTACTGGAGTCCCTCAGGGATCTATTTTAGGACCAATTCTATTTAGCTTATATATTAATGACCTCCCATTGATTTGCCCAGAAGTCCACATCCAAATGTACGCAGATGATACAGTTATCTATACCCATGCAAAAACTAGAGAACAAGCTGCAGCAAAACTTAATGCAGTTCTAATCAAAGTATCAGACTGGTTAACTCTCAGTTGTCTTACTCTTAATGTAAGCAAAACAGTGGGCATGTATTTCTCTATTAAGAGGAATATTACACAACATCAGCCTGATATCTGTTTTATGGGAGAGGTGATACATATTGTTGATCATTTCAAGTATCTGGGCATAATTATTGATTCTAACTTAAGTTTTAAAAAACACATAAAAAAGATCTCCAATTGTGTCAGAGCTAATTTAGCTAATTTTAGACATATAAGACACCAGTTACCAATAGCCACAGCTAAACTGCTTTTGCACTCAATGATTTTCTCACATTTATCGTATTGTTCTACAAGCTGGTCCCAGGCAAGTGGGACTACGCTAAAACCCTTATGTACCCTTTACAAACAAGCTCTGAAAGTTCTTGATAAAAAAACAAGAAACTACCACCACTGCACCATCATAAAAAATACAACCTATTAACCTTTGACAGTTTTCTCTGTTTTGCAGACATGTGCCTGATGTACAAATTGACCCATGGTCTTGCACCACCCCCACTCAAGCAATGTGTGTCATTTTGCAGAGATAATGTAAGGGTCACCAGGGCTTCTGTAAGAGGTGACTGTTACACTCAATTTAGGAAGACTAAATTTGGTCAATCAGCTTTTTTATTTACTGTAGTAGAAAAGTGGAACTTAATTCCACTTCATATCAGAGATTGTGCAAATCTCAGCAGTTTTAAAATGTCCTTAAAGACTTGGCTGAAGGCGAATCAATTATGTGATCATTGATCTTTTTATAACATGGAATGTATTTTTGTATTTTGGTTTATATGTGAGTAATGTTTGTCACATGTTGTTTGTTGTTAAGTTTATTTTTTATCTGTTTTGATAGTATTGTCATATTGTCTATATTGTTTTTATTTTCCTTGCCCAGGGACCACAGATGTAAATTAGCTGTATAGCTAACTGAACTATGCATGGTCCCTGTCAAATAAACTAACTAATAAAATAACTAATAAAATTACAAAATCAACCTAGGGTCCTTTGCACCATGACCTCGAGCCAAACACCCCCCAAGAAGCCTTTTCCCCTTGGTTGAACAAGTTAGAGCTTATTTAGAGATATCAGCCGGATGGTTTAGTGCAGGCGCTAATGGATCCAAGGCTGTATCTGGTAATTGCCCCACTAATAATGCCCAGAATGGACCAAACTTCTACAGTAGCACAAATAGGTTCTGTACTCATAAAATGAGGCATTGGAAAGTTTGTAAGTACATCAGGAGTTTATTTAAATAACACTTGCCTGATGGCTAATGCTACCGCTAACCCGGACGTCTACGTCACTTCAGTGAGTTGAGAAAAGCACGTAAAAGTCCTGCAGAAAGCGATGCATAAGGATGTAGTGTAACGATGTAATATATTCAAGATTAAATTAAATTGTATTATTTAATAATTGTATTATATAGCCTAATTTTATACATGAATTATATAATACAATTACTGCACCATACTTTCAATATAATTATGGTCGTGTCAGAATGAAATATAACTTGTTAACATGATTATAAGGCCGTACAGAGTAAGTGCTTTTTGCGTTTGTGTGGTTTCAGTTGTTCCTATATTTTTTTTTGTAAATTTAGATCAAAATCAACTGAGTAAGTGAGTAAACCTTATTTATATAGCACCTATCACATAGAATTTATGTATCTATGTAGGAGATTATGAATGTATGTTTCTTTACAAACAGAACAAATTGCTGAAAAATGTGCTTGTGTTGTTTAACTGTTTGTAAGATTTATTATCTGGTTACTTTTCTGAATAACAGCATCACACGATCTGTGTGAATGACACATTTTATTGAATTTTTTCGTGCTTGTCAACAGTAAATAACTGAATATGTAAAAGTACAGCGTAATTTCAAAATAATGTTCAGATTACAGTGAATAATGTTCAGATTACAGTGAATAACCTTCAGATCATGTTACAAATGATTTAATGAAAACAACATCCAAAGTAAATAATAACTTCCTTTAAAATTCTCTCAAAATAGTTATGATTTATAAGTATCAATTGATCGAGTCCACCCATCAGAAATATTAGATCCGTCTGAAAGAGAAAAACATGAAATACCAGAAAGTAGGGATGAAGTTTTAAGTTTGAACTTTGTTGGCTTAGTCTGAACTTCATTTACTTCGTCTGAGTGTTGTCAGAACCTCGACTGTCCAGCATGCATCCAACAATCTTGATTTATCAAAGCAAAATCAATGCTTCACAACACTGAAACTGAGACATCTCTGACTTTTGAAGACAAATATCCCTTGAGAACACAATCGTAAGATTAAACAACAAGAGCAAGGAAAATGATACGTACTATAATGATTAAATGGTTCAAATGTATAATGAATGGTTTTATAATTAAATTGAATAATTAAATGAAAATGATTGTATGATTATAAATGAACAAAAACATAAAACAAAATAAAACGTGTTTTCTCTCAGTAATTACTGGTCTGATGAAAAATAGAGAGAATAAACAGAGAACACAAAGGAACAGCATAATGGATTACGCATGACATTAATAGCAGACTTTGAGTTTGTCACAATCTTTTTTGTCTTTTAAGGTCTGCTATAATTCATGTTGTTTCATCATGTTTTAAAATCTACCAAGAGAAAATGAATTCCGCATGATCACTTTAGTTCAGCTCTATTAAACTCTACGGGACAGGAGTGAATGTCAAGAGCCCTGATTAAGTGAATGGAGAGAAAGAGAAATACAGAAACCCTTCACATAAACTACAGAAGACAAGAGCCATCTATCATCTATTCATCCATCTATCATCTATCCATCCATCTATCTATCATCTATCCATCCATCCTCTATCTGGCTCATCAATGATGATTAAAGCTGTTTCACATGACAAGACACCGTTTATCTTTCAGCTCCTTTTGAGACCTCTTCACTTCATATAGTTTTTCAAGCCTCTCCTTGAGCTGATCTTTTCTCTCACTGAAATCATTCAATTCTTTTTCTTGTTTTCTGGCTTCATCTTGATGTTTCTTTTTCATCTTCTCTATTTCCTCTTTATGTTTCGGTTTCATTTCATCACACTCTTTTTCTTCTCTTCTAATTATTTCTCTTTCCTCTTCTTCTCTTCTCTTGATCTCTACTTCTTGCTCTCGTTTCAGATCTTCCATCATTTTCTCCCATCTCTTTCTCTTCTCCTCTCGTCTCTCTTCATCCTCTCGTTTTCTCCTCTCCCACTCCTCTTTCCTCTCTCGCTCCAGCTGCTCATAATGTCTTTTCATTTCAGTTTTCTTGTCTTCATGTTCTCTGTCTTTTTCTTCTCTCTCTCTTCTCTGTTTTTCTCTCTCCTCCTCTATCATCTGTTCTTCTTCTTCTCTCTTGGTTTCAAATCTCTTTCTCATTTTCTCCAGTTCGTCTTGTTTTTCTCTCAGTTGTTCCTTGTGTTTCTCTTTTATCTTTCTTTCCTCTTCCTCTCGTTCTTTCATCTGTTGTTTCTTCTCTTCCTCCCAGTCTCTCTGCTGTCGTTTAATTCTCTCTTGAATCTCTTCATCATCTTCAGCCTCTTTTATTTTTCTCATCCATTCTTCTCTCTCTTCCTCTTCTTGTCCCTTCTTCATTTGTTCCTCTAAATCTCTCTTTTTTATTTCCTCTTCCTGTTTTCTTCTTAACTCTGCCATGATGCGTTCCTGCTCAGTTTTCATCTTTTCTTGATATTGTTTATATTTTTCTTCTCTCTTGCTATCTTCTTCTTTTCTTTCTTTTAGCTGTTTTTCATACTGTAATCTCTGATTTTCCATCTCTTCTATTCTTTGATCATATTCAGCTCTTCGCTGTTCTTCCTCTTCTGATCGTTCCCGATCCTCCTCCTCCTCTTGTTTCTTCTGGTCTGATTCTTCTTTCTCCTCAAACTCTCTCCTCAGTGTTTTCTCTTTTTCTCTGAACTTGTTCTCCAGCCTCACTCTCTCCTCATCTATCCTGAGTTTCTTCTCCTTCAGTCTCTGTCTCATGTTTTTGACTTCCGTCTCATATTTGGCTTCTAATTCTTCAACTTGATCCTGATTTTTTCTTTTATTCTCTTCTAGCATTTCTCCTCTCTTTTCAATGGAGATCGCTGCCTCCTCAAACATCTCAGTAGTGAAGTATCGGCCCTCGTTAGAGTTCTTCACCTCTTCTATCTTCTTTAACAGCTCAGTAACTTGCGTCCGGTCTTGTTTTTCTGTGTTGTTGAAAGCCAGGAATCTGTTTCCACATTCTCTGATCAGTTTCTTGAGTTGATCATTTTTGCTTGTCTCTACATATTCTTCTATTGTTTGTCCTCTCAGAGCATCTCCTTTAGTGAAGAGAACAATACTGAAATCTGCTGCTTTTGGGCCAAAGATCATCTTTATCATGTCTAAAGTGTCTCTCTCCTCTTGAGTGATTCTTCCCAAACTCAACACAATGATGAACACATGAGGTCCAGGTGCAGACAGTGAAACACTCTTCATTATTTCTTCAACCACTTTTTCATTTGCCAGTGAAGGGTCAAAGAGTCCTGGAGAATCAACAATAGTTACTGATTTACCATCAACTTTACCAACTCCTTTCTTACAAGTAGTGGTCACCAACTGCGAAATGGCTTCAGTGTGAAACTCGTTGTTTCCGAGGATAGTGTTTCCTGTGGCGCTCTTTCCATTTCCTGTCCTCCCAAACAGCAAGATTCTCAAACATCCTGGATCTTCTTCATCTGAAAATGACAATAATAGTGTTTAGAGATTAACAACTGATAACATTTGGGACCATAAGAAGCATGTGTTGAACTCAATCCTAAAATGTAAACTATTTGCAACAGTCCAACCCGGTGTTTCTCAATGTTTATTTTTTTTGGCCAGCACCCACGTATCCATTATCTAGGTATTTTACCTAATAATTATACCCTATTAAATAAAATGTAGGCTAACTGTCTTCCCTGAATATTCCTTGTTTATAATAATAATAGTAATTGTTATTATTGTTATTATTAATATTTATAATATATTATTATAATATCTTTCAAAATGTATTTGTCATTGAATGTCAAGATAATAATGAGTCAATATATGACTGGGCAGTTGGTATAGTATCAGTTTCACAGGGAGCCAAAAAACATTTCATGTGAATCGAAATGATACTTACGGGTGTTAAAGAAATGCAACTATTAGAAATTTGACATTTAAAGTTTAATTAGGTAGCTTATCTCAAACAGCAGCCAATCAGCAAACAAGAAGCATTCTTATTCCAATGGGAAAAAAGAACAAGAAAAAAGCAGAAGGATTTATGTTTTTTGGTCCCGCACCTCTTTTGTCACTTTCAAAATGTGTAAATTATTTTTTTTTGTAGCCTAATATTTAATGTTATCTGTTCTTCTGTCATACATTTCCCATTGAAGTTACTCATAAATCAGTTGTTTGCTATTTTGTATGCATTTTGTCATGTGGCAGGTGTCTGGATATAGTTAGTTTGGTTATAGTGTGTGTCTGGATGCTAGAGGTTAAGTTGTTTTCACTAGAAGTCCAACAGCTGTGCTACAGAAAGCTGACGGAAACACTGAAGTGAAGAGTCCTTTCTATGGAAATGATACACATCCCATTTAGTTGCATTGATGTAAACTGTCAGGTTTTCGAATGTTGCATTTTCTTTTCAAGCAGTTACACGTTTCAGCTTATCTCATTGTGAATCTTTGGCGTAAACTCACCTGAAACAAACGCCCCACGAAAACACCTCAATGCTCCCTTTAAAAATATTGTTTCCTGGTTTCTGAATGCCCCAGTTAAAAAAAAATGGTGGTCTTTGCCAAAGAAAAAAAAGTAAGTAAACAAGACTAAGCTGACTAATCAGTGATGCAAATTAAACTATATGAGGTTTTATTAACAAAGTTCGGGAGGAGCACGTTCAGATAATTAACACAAGTGAAGAGCACTCAGCAATCAATGGTAAGAGGTATATATACACTCGGCAGTCTCACCTCAATCCATTGACAGTTTTGCAGCAGTTTAGTAGCTTCTTGGTTCTCAGCTCTGCTAACGTTACCATGTCTCAACGACTAAGCTCTTCATCTGATGAAGAAGTAAACATCGCGAGGGATGTACCTTCGCATTCCGCCGGTCCCACGACCATTCCTCCTACGCCGAACGTCGCACCTGAGCCCCAGGCTTCTTCACGCGGCCGCACACCGGCCCGAACCCCCTACGCTCACCAAGACGCCAAGGCCAATATTCGCCGCCCCCGGCAAGACTTCCATCTTCTTCCCCGGCCTCCTCCTACCACTCGGCCGTCCCGACGATCCCACCTATCGGGAAATGGATCGTAGCTGATTGAGGCAAGCGCTGGGCAACTCAGACATACAGGCTTCGCGAAAAATGAACAAAGCGGAGCTGTATGATCTGTACGTTTCCTTACAGTCAACTCCCAAGACGACCCACAGGCAGAGCAAAGCCTGCAGGGCCCAAAATTCACCTGCCCAGTCACCACCGTCGTTTTCCCGCACAGGATCCAGCTCGCTTCGCCCATCGAGCCTCGGCAATAGGCCTTCAGCGAGCCTGGGCCGGGCCCCAGATTCCGCCATGGCACTCCCACCTCTCGATGAGGCCCAGCCCTCCACCACGGCTTCTACTGCCGCAGCGCCGCATGCAGCCGGACCCAGCGGCCTCCCCACAGCCGCTCAGTTTTATAATCCCGCTGTTCATAACCCTTTTCCTTTTCAGTGGCCTCCAGCTCCCGTAGCAGACACTAGCGCGAGGCTATCGCCGCTAGCAACACAGGCCCAACCATGTCAACAGTTTTTCCCACCAGGTTACAACCACGCCCACTTCCAGTGGCCTGCAGCTCCAGTAGCTCAAACAAGCGCGGGCCCGCCTCCGCTTGCAGCTCAAGCCCACACTTCATCCTATCATCTTTCCCCTTCCTTCATATCCTCCAACTAACTTTCCGTTTCAAGCCACAGCGGCTCTTCCAAGCGTGAGGCCGCCGCTGACATTCGCAGCCCCGGATTATACCCTTCCCAGCTCTCTCATACAAACTAAATCACCATATTCTCTCTTCACAGCAACTCCGATGCCCGTTCCGTCCAACGCAGTCGCCATGGAACCACCACCAGTATCCTAAAATATCCGCGCACAGATCCTCTCAGGTGCGGATGTAGACCTTTCCTCTCTTCTCTCTTAATTCCCCGCCGCTCAACCAGACCACCAAATAGATTGCGGTGATTTCTCAGTTACCCTGAAAAATACAAACACTCACTTCAATTGCTTTTTCCCGTTTCACTGAAATCATCTGTTCAGCTTTCCCCCACAGGCGGCGCGAACTGAACGATTATCAAGCAATCATAGCCGAGCTTGCGCTGTCCTATAGGGGTGGGCATTTCTACACGTACCATAAACTTTTTTCAGCCAAAAGTGCCGTGCGAGTCGCACAGTGGAACCAGTGCACATACTGGGGCACTCAACTCAGATCTCCACAGCAGGGTGTTTTTAGGTTGCAAAAACATTACTTGTGCAGTTTGCAGGTCAGTGACGCACTCAACTGCATCGTGCCCACAGGTTAACCCTTCCTCTCTTCCCTACGCGGGAACAAGCACCGCTAAATCCACCAGCTACGTGCCTCGTGCAGCAACCACCAACGCAAACCAGGACTCCTCTTTCGACGAAAGCAGACAGCCCTGTAATCATTTTAACGCGGGTAAATGTAACAGAGCGCGCTGCCGGTTTATACACATCTGTTGCTTCTGTGGCGGCACTCATGCCCGCATTGTATGTCCAGTTTACAAATCTGTGAATAAAAAAATCAAAAAATTATTTGGCGACTCCTGTAAATATTTCGCGCATGCACTTCGAACTAGCTAATCACCCGGACTCTGAATTTACTCATTATCTGCTGTCAGGCCTAAAAAACGGCTTTAAACCCGGCCTAGAATGCCCGCTCTCCCAAAACATCATATGTAATAATCTTCAATCCGCCCTCATAGAACCTGAAGTTGTAGACAAACTGATCAAAAAAGAAGTTGAGTCAGGCTTCATGATCGGCCCGTTTGACAATCCTCCATTTAATCTGTTTCGTATTAGCCCCATTGGAGTGGCTACAAGAAAATTCTCGGGTAAAAAACGCCTAATAATCGACCTGTCAGCCCCGCACAATTCCCCGTTCCCAAGCATAAACAGCTTGATCCCTCTCGATGAATTTTCGCTTTAATACCACGACATAGATCAGGCTATCGACATGATCAAAATCGCAGGTCGGGGTGCTTGGCTTGCAAAAATTGACATTACATCTGCTTTCAAAGTAAGGCCTATCCATCCAGGTTCATGGCACCTATTTGGAGTTTGCTGGCTCGGGAAATATTATTTCGCAGTGCGTTTAACTTTCGGATGCAAAAGCAGCCCTAAAATATTCGACATGCTATCAGAAGCCGTTTGCTGGATTTTGTCGAACAACTATGCCATTCCCCACCTCATTCACCTGCTAGACGATTTTTTAATAATCTCGCCTCCCAATGCCATCCCAGCCGCACACATCTTCCCAGTCCAAAACGTTTTTTTCTGAGCTAGGAATTCCTATCGCAGAGGAAAAAATCATGGGCCCTGCAACATCCATCGAGTTCCTAGGAATTAATTTGGATTCAGACAAATTCCAAGCATCCCTGCCCAAAGAGAAAATTGACCGAATAATTCTCATCTCATCTACTCTCCTTGAAAAATCAAATTGTTCAAAACACAAACTCCTATCCCTGCTCGGACATTTAAAACTTCGCAATGCGCATCATTCCGCAGGGCCGCCCCTTCATATCGCATCTCCTCTCACTCGCTAGAGGACCTCATTTCCATAACTCAAGCATGTCGCGACGAACTCAGGCTATGGTTAACATTTCTAAACCAGTGGAACGGCCTATCTTTTTTCTATAACAACCTTTTTTCGTCCCCGACCGATATTCAACTGTTCACAGACGCCGCCCCCTCAATCGGTTTCAGGGGATTTTATCAAGGTCGTTGGTTCGCGGCTCCGTGTCCACCGCAGCTCCAGGACAATCTCAATCCTCAGCTCTATTCGAGCTTTACCCTCTCGTAGTAGCAGCTTTTCTGTGGGGAAAAGAATGGGCCGCTAGTAGCATTTTAGTGCATTGTGACAACGACGCAACAGTGCATTGCATTAACAAAGGCCATTCCCATTCACCTGCTCTGATGCCACTCTTAAGGCGTCTCACCTGGATTTCAGCTTGCGACCAATTCATCATAATTGCTAAACACATCCCTGGGTCAAAAAACCAAATTGCTGACTCCCTGTCTCGTTTTCTGTTTCAGAAATTCAGGATGCTGGCTCCAGAGGCGGATCAATTCCCAACTCCAGTACCTCGCTATTCAGAACTAATATTCCTGTAACCCACCCATTAAAACCCCTGCTTGACGCATCGCTCGACACTATCCTCCAAGCAGTTCTCCCAGGACCCTCCAATCCTACGTGACTGCTTGGAGATGTTTTAAAAAATTCCATGTCTCCTATAACATGCCTTTCCCTGATTTTTCTCTTCTTTCAATCACCTCTTTTATTTCCTACCTTAATAGCGTTAAGGGCCTTCAAGCCGGGTCCATCAAAGGTTACTTGAGCGGCATCCAGTTTTTCCATAAACTAATGTACGGCGCTCCCTCCCCTGAGATAAACAATTCACAAACCTCCCTCCTGATCAAATGGATTCAAAGATCCCAGCCCACTCGTCCCGACGCCAGACAACCCATAACGCTAGACATTCTCACCAAATGTATTCACGCCCTCCGCACAGGCTACCAGCCCCTCGATACCACTCGCACACTCGACGCCATGTTTATCCTAGCCTTTTTTGGTTTTCTTAGATGCTCGGAACTCACCATCAATTCTAAATTCGACCCAAAAATCCACCCCACCATCTCAGACTTATCAGTACTAGATGGCGAAACAATTTCATATTTGATTAAACAAAGTAAGACTGACCAAACTAAAAAAGGTCATTTCATCTACATTTTTAACCTCTCATCGCAAATCCAACCATACCAGTCAATTCTGGCATATCTGCAATGGAGAAGCTCTCAGGCTAAATCTCCTCTGGAACCGCTGTTCATAGACGAATCTAAAACACCTGTGACACGTTTTTGGTTCCAGAAACACCACAAATCTGTTCTCAAACAGTCAGGCATTCCAGCAAAGAATTTGTCAAGTCACTCATTCTGTATTGGGGCAGCAACTTCAGCAGCCCAAAAAGGCCTCTCCCAACAGCAGATCCAAGCCCTTGGGAGATGGTCCTCAGATGCTTTCCAAAGCTATATCAGGACCAACCGGTTCCACATTAAAAAACCTCACAAAACCCTCATTGATTAAAACCCCCTGGGTTATTAAAAAAAAAAAAAAAAAAAAAAAAACCCGGTCGAGCACACGTTCCTCTTTCCTGCTTTTTCTTTCTGTCCAGCGAGCATTTGGTCTCACAGTCGAAGCAGCGAGAACTTTCCCGGTAGAGCACTTACGTTTTCTCTTCCGTCCAGGGAGCATTTGGTCTCACAGCGGATGCGGTGTGAGAAAATATCCCATTTTTATTAGCTATTGAGAGCGTCAAGCTCTCATTTTCCTCTTTCCTGTTTCCTCTTTCTGTCCAGAGAGCATTGGTCTCACAGCGGACGCAGCGAGAACTTTCCCGGTAGAGCACTTGTGTTTTCTCTTTCGTCCAGCGAGCATTTGGTCTCACAGCGGACGCAGTGTGAGAAAATCTCCTGGGCAAGCACTTATTTTTCTTTTTTCCTGTTTCCTCTTTCTGTCCACCGATCATTTGGTCTCACAGCGGACGCAGTGAGAAAATCTCCCGGTCAAGTACTCATCTTCCTCTTCCCTGTTTTCTCTTCCTGTCCAGCGAGCATTGGTCTCACAGCGGAGAAAGGCGCAAACTCTCCTGATCGGTCGCTCCAGCAGGCCAGCAGGGCCCGTCAGTCCAGGCGCAGTGAGCCACCATCACGGGCCCCCCTGGCCAAGCATCCAGGCCCTTTCTCGAGATGCCAGACCGCCAAACTCGGCACTCATTTGGGGGGGTCTTTAGTCCAGCGGCTGTCCTTTGCTCTTTAGCCTTTTGGGGGGAGTACTCTGGGTTTGGGTCGAACTCCGAGCTCGGAGCCCTCCCTCTGGACAGCGCGCCAAATACGCATTAAACTTTACCCCGTCAAATTGTATGTAAGTATGAACTTGTGAAATTAGGTTTTATTAACAAAGTTCGGGAGGAGCACGTTCAGATAATTAACACAAGTGAAGAGCACTCAGCAATCAATGGTAAGAGGTATGTACAGTGCAATGCATAAGTGAATACACCCATGCTAAAGTTGACTAAAAAGAGTAATAAAAAATCATATTTTGGAAATTGAACTTAATGCCTTAATTTAAAAAATTAGGAAAAATCCAACCTTTAAGGACACCAATTTTCTTTGTGAATGAATAATGTATCGTAAATAAATAAATGTTCTTCCTTAAAATACATGGTGCATAAGTGAGTACACCCCTATGTTAAATTCCCATAGAGGCAGGCAGATTTTTATTTTTAAGTATTTTAAAAAAAAAAAATTTAGGATACTATGCATCCTGATAAAGTTCCCTTGGCCTTTGGAATTAAAATAGCCCCACATCATCACATAGCCTTCACCATACCTAGAGATTGGCATGGGGTACTTTCCATAAGATCATCTCTCAATGCAAATCAAACTAGCTTTTAGGCTAACTGAAATAAAACCATGCCAATCTCTAGGTATGGTGAAGGCTATGTGATGATGTGGGGCTATTTTAATTCCAAAGGCCAAGGGAACTTTATCAGGATGCATAGTATCCTAAAAATAAAATAAAAAAAATACTTAAAAATAAAAATCTGCCTGCCTCTATGGGAATTTAACATAGGGGTGTACTCACTTATGCACCATGTATTTTAAGGAAGAACATTTATTTATTTACGATACATTATTCATTCACAAAGAAAATTGGTGTCCTTAAAGGTTGGATTTTTCCTAATTTTTTAAATTAAGGCATTAAGTTCAATTTCCAAAAGATGATTTTTTATTCCTCTTTTTAGTCAACTTTAGCATGGGTGTATTCACTTATGCATTGCACTGTATATACACAGTCTCACCTCAATCCATTGACAGTTTTGCAGCATCCCCCCACCACCCCTTCTCCACACTTCTAGTCCTAAACACTTACATACGGGGGGAGTACTCTGGGTTTGGGCCGAACTCCGAGCTCGGAGCCCTCCCTCCGGACAGCATGCCAAACATGCATTAAACTTTATCCCCTCAAATTGTACGTAAGTGTGAACTCGTGAAACTACCTTTCGGAACACAAGCAGTGCTACATCAGATTGGAATCTTCTCCAGACTGAGATGAAGCTAAATACTTGGTGTCTTGTAGTCATTTTAAAATTTTACTACATAACCTTGAGAGTAAATTAATGGTGTGTTTTAACTTTAATGTATAATTGTATATGCAAACTTGGCTGCCTATTTTGGCCAGGACACTCCTGAAAAAGAGATTTTAATCTCAGTGAGTCTTTTTTTCTCCTGGTTAAATAAAGGTAAATAAAAAATAATTGTCACGGTTGTTGAATGCATTGTTTCCTTCTTGTCTCGTGTCGTTGTGTTTATGTGTGAGTGGGCGTTGTCCCGCTCACGTGTCTATCAGCGCTCCAGCTGATCATCATCATCACAATCACTGGTCACAGCTGCTGTTCATTCCCATTGCATATATATACTCACACCATTCTCTGTTCCAGTGTCGGATTGTTTGTTGAGGTCCTGTGTTGCCGTGTCTGTGTTCCCGTGAAGTTTGCCGTGTCTGTGTTCGCCTGCCTTGTCTTCTCGCCGTCTTGTTCCTCGTCACTGGATTCACCGCACTCAAACACCGGGATCGGGATTCTGCACTATCACAGCACCAGAGCACCACAGACCATCGAAAAGTCCCTGCTCGAGCCTGAGTCGCCGCCCTTCTTTGTTCCTGTACTGTTTCTGACCTTATTGATATTAAACACTTTTGAGTACCTGCAACTGTTTCTTTTCAGTCATGACAGAACAGACAGGAAACAGTTGCAGGTACTCAAAAGTGTTTAATATCAATAAGGTCAGAAACAGTACAGGAACAAAGAAGGGCGGCGACTCAGGCTCGAGCAGGGACTTTTCGATGGTCTGTGGTGCTCTGGTGCTGTGATAGTGCAGAATCCCGATCCCGGTGTTTGAGTGCGGTGAATCCAGTGACGAGGAACAAGACGGCGAGAAGACAAGGCAGGCGAACACAGACACGGCAAACTTCACGGGAACACAGACACGGCAACACAGGACCTCAACAAACAATCCGACACTGGAACAGAGAATGGTGTGAGTATATATATGCAATGGGAATGAACAGCAGCTGTGACCAGTGATTGTGATGATGATGATCAGCTGGAGCGCTGATAGACACGTGAGCGGGACAACGCCCACTCACACATAAACACAACGACACGAGACAAGAAGGAAACAATGCATTCAACAACCGTGACAATAATAATAACAGAAAGAAAGAAAAATGAAACCAAAAGAAAATAACTTGGTAAGACCGTGACTGGTTATAGATGCCCCATATCTAAAGTTTATACATACAGTATCGCCCCAAATCTAAAGTCTATACAAATGTATACATTATTTGACAAATTAACACCGCTCCATGTACAGATTGTCTCAATCTACAATGTGTTAAGATAACACTGTAGCAGTTAATAAGATAATTATAGCTTTCCAACCCATTGCGGTGGCTCATCAGGATGATCTTGCTTAGCTACGTGATTCAGTTCGCCAGGCGTCAGCCTAGATACAGCATGTGCTCCACACCTAAGTGCAAGCCGAGAGCGCGGCTGTCCTGCAGGCGGAAATTATGGTCCTTCTGAGGATGGACGTCATAAATCCAGTCACTCTAGCTGAGATGAAAAAGGGGTTTTAAGGCTCAGGTGGACCTGTTTGCCTTCCAGGAATCCTCCCATTGTGCTCTGTGGTATTCCCTGACCCAGGCTCACATCAGCACAGATACAGTTGCACACAGCTGTCCCCCAGACCTGCATAAGTACGCATTTCCCCCAGTGGGACAGGAATTCTAATTGTTGCGCCCTACTGGCCCAAACAGACTTGGTTCTCAGAGGTCATGCTGATGGCATTGGCCCCTCCGTGGCAAATTCCCCTGAAAAAAGGGAATTTCACATGTAAACACAACACTGACGTCTTCACTTCCAGGTCAAGCATCTGTCAATCAAAAACTCATTAGCCAATGAGAACACACCGCTGTTAGCCCCGCCCCCACGAGAGTTATGTGCCTGAATGGCGAACGAAAACTCAGGGAGCATGAACGAAAACTTCAGAAGCGTAAACGAAAACTCTGGAAGCGCATTTGTAAGTACAGATCAGCGAAAGAAAAAAGAGAAAACAATTAGTAAAACATGCAGTGTATTAAAAACGAAGTCAACATTTTTGCCTGCGAATATTTTTTTTCCAGTTTCAAAGACATTATATTAAGTTTCAATTTATATTTTCATTAATTTTTCATTGATAAAATCTCAAATCTTAGGCCCCAGATGATAACCACTTATAATGACCCTCTTGTTGTTATTCACCCATTAGCATCTTGGGTGGCCTTCGATCCCATTTCTCTACAATCTCTAACTGAAAACTGAACGCAGTGCTGAAGTGCCAACTAGTCTCTCCCTATGGAGGATCCCTTTACCACTCTACAGATAAAGCGTCGTCGGGAAACTCAATTCGCGCATCTACCCCGAATTGATAAAATAAAATAAGATTCTGTATCAAAAATTATAAGGAAACACCAGTACTTTGATTAGGCTTGGTTTGTAGGGAATTACAAACCTGCGTACATATATTCAAACGAACATAACTATAGAACCAATTCTTAATGCGCATGTGAACGCCATCAGCGTTTCTCACAGGTTCGCGTTTAAAGTCTGTGTAGAGAGAATGGTGTCGTCTTAGCGGCCCTAATTTAATAACAAATGATTGTTGCGACGGAAGCGAATCAATCAAAACTAACTTTAGCTGGAAAATAACTTTATTAAAGAATATAAAGAATATAAAGCCAAAACAATCTCTGTTACCTTAAATTATCCAGCATCCCTAAAATTGGCCTCTGTTACTCTTTTGTCCAAGAAGCCTTGCTTAGACACGTCCGTTTTAAATGACTACCAACCTATTTCTGTGGTTGTTGGAGAATTTCCCTTGTACATGTAAAAGTCTGAATGCAGTAATACCAAGCAGAAAATAGGTCACCGGGATAAGAGAATGGAAAAGTACTCAAAAATCTGTAGATGCAGGTGTTGGGATGCACTGGAAGAAAAACATGTTATATAAGATGTTTTTGAGATGTTCCACCAATAGAAGAAGGTCTAGGAGAAATGTTTCTAATGGTGGCAAGGCCACAAGGAGTGGCAAAGAAGAAGAGATAGATATGAGGTTGCTCATTGGGTACCTAGAGATAAGAAAAAGGTATAAGACATGAGGACTGGGAATGGTAACTTTAGATGGCCAGCTGGCATCTCACTTTGTTGCTTGTCAATAAAGTTAATTCGCTCCCACTTTATATTAAGTGGCTTTAAGTACTATGTACTTACATGTACTTACATTGAAATTAATAATTTGATACAATGTACTTATTGTGTAACTACATGTTTTTACATTGTACTTACATTTTAAAAATTCCTGCATGTAATTACAGCTGTAATTAATTTATGTAATTACATTTATAATTACACAGTTGACCCTTCCCTTACACCTTAAACCTACCCAATCCACCACACCTGTCCCTAACCTTACCCGTATCACACCACAGTAGCAGCAAAAGTGTTTTACAATACAACATGAACACAATAAGTACATTGTACTTATTTTTTGATGTAAGTACATAGTACTTAACGCCACTTAATATAAAGTGGGACCGTTAATTCTTCTGAGACCTGGAACTTCGACTCTGAAAGAATTCTTTGAGACCCGAACCAAAAAGACTTTGAATTTGCCACAACATTTTAGTTCCTTTTATGTTAATGGCGATTTCCTCCATTGTCCTGTGTGTGTGGGTAGCGTGTGTGTGTCGCGTAGAAGATTACGTCACGGCAGTTTCCTGCGGCGTCGCTATGACAACCAGATACTATTGTGGAGGTACTATCTGCAATGGAAAACTGAGCAAAAAGCGAGCCGAGACGAGTCGAGTCGAGTTGAGCTGGTACTGGTAATGGAAAAGCGCCATAAGGTACTAGAAAAGGTTGTGTTGTGCCAACTACAGTCTTTTCTAAACACAAACCATATTTCTGAAAATTTTCAGTCAGGTTTTAATTTTTGTCATAGCACTGATATTTTAGTTACTACCGACACAAGTGACTCAAGTGATTTGAGTGCTTTTAGACCTGACTGCTGCCTTTGACACTGCCAATCACTCTGTCTAGATTAGAATTCTATGTAGGCCTAAAAGGTTCAGTCTTGAATTGGTTTAAATCTTATTGAACTGAGAGATATTTTTCTGTCAGGATTGGCAATTTTATCTCCTCTGCTGCTCATCTCGAATCTGGACTTCTGTAGTGCTCTATTTGGGCATCTTTGCTTTTTTATCTCTACATGCTTCCTTTAGGTTTGATTCTGAGAAGGCATGTTGTATCCCTCCATTTTTATGCGGATGATACCCAGATCTAGCTGCCTCTAAAAAGAAATCACCCTTCTGCAATTCAGTCTTTATTTGCATGTCTTGATGAGGTCAAGCTCTGGTTGGCAAATAACTTTTTAACTTTAAATGACTCAAAGACTGAGGTTGTAGTCTTTGGCCCATCTGACAAATTCGAAATTTAATAACTCTACTTTAGAAAGTCTGTTGCCTTTTTATTCAAAGTCTGTACGGAACCTTGGTGTTCTTCTTGGCAGTCGGCTAACACTAACGGCTAATATTTCCTCGGTTGTTGCCTCTAGCTTCTTCCAGCTCCATCTTCTTTCAAAAATGACAAATTTTCTGCCTGGAAGTCCCTTGAGATAGCTATACATGCTTTTATAACCTCTCGACTGGACTGTTGTAATTATCTGCACTCTGGCATTTCTAAGTCCCAGGTTGCTCATTTACAATTGGTTCAAAATGCTGCAGCCACATTTTTAAAGAATGATCGTAAGTATGATCACACCACTCCCATTTTGCGAGCTCTTCATTGGCTTCCAGTTCATTTTAGGATTGATTTTAAAATTCTACTATTTGTGTACAAATGTCTACACAACCTTGCTCCACATTACCTATCTGAACTGCTGCATCCCTACAGTCCTTCCAGAGACTTAAGATCTGGTTATCAAAACTTACTCATGGTTCCCTGTACAAGGCTGAAACACAGAGGAGATAGAGCCTTTTTGGTGGTGGGATCCAAGTTGTGGAACAGCCTGCCTGCACAACTTAAAGTAAACAAATATGTTTTCAAGAGAGATTTAAAAAATGATATGGAAGGAACAGCTGCTCCTTTCATATCAGTTTTTTAATCTCTCTTGAAAACTTATTTGTTTTCTTTAGCTTTTAAAATATGTTGATGATCTTATGTTATTTTTGTTTTGATTACTTGACTTTGTACAGCACTGTGACTGTTTTTAAATGTGCTTTATGAATAAAAGAACAAGAAGAACTTATAAACTTCAACACCAGGACTGATTCAGAACATTTGCAAGGATGTTCTTCCTGGATTTAGTTCCGCCTTCAATACCATCCAACCAGGAAGGCTGATTGTGAAGTTGACAGACCTCGGGATCCCATCTCCCACCTGTAACTGGATTTTGGACTTTCTTACTGATATACCACAGGTGGTGAGGATGGGTGGCAGGGTATCTCCGGGTATCTCCAGGTACCCCCCCCCCCCCCCTGGGTGCAAACAATACAAATAAAAGCATGGTATTGTTTGCACCCAGATTCATTTTTTTTGTGTGCAAAATTAGCTGATTATTATACTGACTTACTGTTTGTGTGCTGAACCTCTGGAGTTCCTGTATAAAGTTCATTAGATCTATGCTTTTTTTTATTCTCTTCCTCTTCTTCTCTTTCCTTTTTTTTCTTTTTTTCCCAGTCGTCTCGTTCTCTCTTCATCTCCTTTCGCATCTCTGTTTCATGGTCTGCTATGAATTGTCTTTCTTCCTCCATCATCATCTTCACTCTCTTCATCTCTTCTTCATGTTTGACCTGAAGATCATCTCTCTCTCTCTGTCTTGTTTCTCTCTCTTGTTTTAGTTTCTGATAATATTCATCCCATGTTTCATGTTCTATCTTTCTCCTTCTCTCATCCTCCTCTTCTCTTCTCTTTCTCTCTTTGTCATGATTCAGTCGTTCTTCCTTCATCATTTCCTTCATTCTATTGTTCTCTTGTTGAAGTCTCTGAGTATGTTCATTCCAAAATTCCTGTTCTTTGTTTCTTCTTCTCTCATCATCTTCATTTATTTTTTGTATTTCCTGTTGTTTCTGTCTCTCCCATTCCTCTCGTTCCCTCTTCATCTTTTCTTCATGTTTGTTCAATAGTTCCTCTCTCTCTTTGTTCAGTTTTTCCACTTCCTCCGTCAGGATCTTCATCTGCTGTTCTTGTTTCTCTCTTTCCATCTCTCTGAACATCTTACATGAGTAGTAACTATCTCCGTTTGCTTTCACCATGTTGTCTATCTTCTGCAGTAGATCAGACACCTGTGTTCGGTCTCCAGTCTTATTATTGAACACATGGAATCTGTTTCCACACGTTTCAATCAGCTTCATCAAAGGAGATCCAGGTTTTCCCAAACACTGTTCAAGAGTTTTATTGTTAAGATCATCTCCTCTGGTGAAGAGCACCATTGTGAACATTAAAGAGTTTTCACCAAATGTCTCTTGGATGATCTTCACTGCTGTTGCTTCTTCTTGAGTGAATCGTTGTCCTAAATTGAGCACAATGATGAACACATGTGGTCCAGGCAGGATCATGGGGATGCAGTTGCTGATTTCTCTCTGGATCTCCTCATTAGTCAGTTCAGTATCAAACAGTCCTGGAGTGTCGATCACAGTAACGTGTCGGCCGCTGATTTCAGATGTTTTTTTCAGACTCTCTTTAGTGACTGATTGTTGAGATGTTTCTGCTTTAAACGCTTCTTTTCCTAAAATGGTGTTTCCGGTTGAACTCTTCCCAACTCCAGTTTTTCCCACCAGCACAATCCTCAGTTCATCTGCACTCTCCCTTGAATCTAAAGATAGATCAAATAAAAATTAAAAACAATATATTAAACTTCACGTGAAGATTGCCAATCATCCAGGTCATCAGAGAATATTGTGTTTAATTTATACTGAAGCAGCATGTGCTTATCATATTTCTTTTTCTGAACTCTGCATGCAATGTTAAGGTTTTGCCTCACAAATCTGAGTAGACTTTTACAATCATAAAAAGTGTTTAAACCATTCAGATTTTCTGATCATTACCTTGTGACTGAAACCAAGTCTCAAATGAATGGATTCTCCTCTTCATTTCTTCAAATGTCTGCAGTTTTTCCATCTGTACATCCAACAAAGTCTCTGTGGAGAAACAAACACCATTATTTGCCTCAACCATCTGCTGTAGTTTCTCCATTAACATGGACACTTGTGTGTCAGGGCCAATGAAATGATGTCGTCCTCCAAAACTCTCAATGACAGGCTGTGTTTCTTCCTTTAGTTCTGCTGTCCTGTCTTCTGGATTCTGGTATATGAGGATCATGGTGTGTTTGTTGATTCTTGAGCTGAATATCTTCTGGATATTCTCCATTTCTGCTCGGTCTTCATTATTAAGTGGAGCATCAGGAATGATGAGGATGAACACATGAACTCCAGGATCACAGAGAGACACACAGCGGAGCGTCTGAAGCATCACTTCCTCCTCTGAGATCTGAGTGTTGAACAGAGCTGGAAGCTCCACCAGAGACACCAGACGTCCATGAAGCTCCACGTCTCTCCTCACACACCCTGAGCTGAGCGCTGATCTTCTGGCTCCCTGGTTCAGGATCAGGTTTGATATGAAGGATTTTAATCTTCTGTCACTCCCACACAGAACCAGATTCAGCTTCACACCCTCTGGAACTGCCAAAGGAATAAACTAGTTTAACAATCTGGTTTTAATTTAAGATAGATTAATGCTGCATTCACATCATGCCAGAATTACTGTAATCACGACTGCACTGTAGTTCACTAGTTTCCCACTAGTAAAAACCTTTCATGCTGAACACGTACTCATGACTTTACTTTCTTAGGGAGCTGAAACATGCCCACCTCCCTCAAACCCTGCTCTCTACCGTTACCGCTACCACTATCGGTCACCCATAGAGAGCCTCCAGACCGACTATTGCACAGTGTGGTTCAAAAGCTGCACAGAAGAGAGTAGGAAGGATCTACAGCGGGTAGTAAGGGCAGATGAGCGTGCCATTGGCCCGTCACTGCCCATACTCAGTGCCATCTACACTGCTCGGCTTCAAAAGAAGGCCAACTGCATTTTAAGACCCCACTCACCCTCGACATCATCTGTTCTCCCCCTTACCCTCTGGGAGAAGATACGTCATGGTTTAAAATGGAAATATTTCCAATATTGTGATTTCCAGATGCCATATGATTCACATTTCCCATGATAATAAAATTAAGTAAATATTAAATAAATGAGTAAATTAAGTTAAAGTGAAAAGTGAAACAAGTAGCGGTAACACTTACAAGGTTCATTAGTTAACATTAGCTAATGTATTAACTAACATGAACTAACAGTGAGCAATACATTTGTTACAGTATTTATTAATCTTTGTTAATGTTAGTTGTAAAAATGTAAAAATACAGCTGTTCATTGTTTGTTCATGTTAGTTCACTGTCATGGGCGTCAGTCTGGTTTGAGATGTGCTGGGGACAGAGACGCATTCGGAAGTGCATTTTCAGAAGTGCTGGGTACAATGACGCATTCATTTTTTTTTCTCTTTCGCACAGGTCATGTTTTGAAAGACGATGTCCTGTAGCTTACTAATGTAAATAAATAAAAATGCATACAAAAATGTGATGATGTCCGACTCGTTTTATGAAGAAGAAAGCCTTAAGTTTTCAAAAAGCATTAGACATATGACCCACTATTCTGCTTCATAAGTACCATGTTGACAATATGACATGACGTGGTTTAATGTACCTAAGGGACTGTTTGTTTTTTATTTAAGGGGCCACCGGAGGAGTTTTGAGATCTATAGTCAAAATAGACTTGACCCTCTCTTCGCCAGCAATAAATGTTTCTGTGACCCTCCAAAATGATTGTGAAAAAAGGCATGACCCTCCCCGATAATTCATTGATTACTTCTGTACTGCTTTGCGCTTGGCAAAGATGTTCAGATAGCCATTGTTTTTTTACAACCATGACAAACGACTTAAACTCTGCTTTCTCATACTAGGGCTGTAACAGACCAAACCCACGATTCGGTTCGTATCACGTTTTTTGATTTAAAAAAAATCTCCATGTTTCTCCCAAGTGGACGCGCCAGTGAGAAAGGGTACAAATCCATTCCTCCTGTGGAAGAGGCGGTAGCAGCGCACCTTTGTCCACCCTCTGCGGGATGGCGTGCAAAGGCTGCCCTCCCGTCTAAAGCCTGCCGGGCCACATCAGCTCTTGACGGCCACGCTTTCACTGCCGTTGGACAGGCTGCTTCCGCTCTACACTCTATGGCAGTTCTCCAAATTCTCCAGGCTGATCTCCTCCGTGAATGGGACGAGAAAGGCCCGGACCAGGCTGTCATCATGGATTTGAGGAGCGCGACGGACCTTTTCACTAAATCTGTGGCCCAGGCTATCGGGAGATGCATGGCTTCGCTCACTGTGACGGAGAGGCACCTGTGGCTAACGCTCACGGACATGAGGGAGACTGAGCGAGCCGTTTTTCTAAAAGCCCCCCTCTCTCCTTCGGCCCTGTTGTGAGCGGGATCGTCGACCGCTTTTCTGAGGCTCAGAAAACCACGCAGGCCATGAAACTTCCTGCCTCGACGCTCAAGCTCCGCTGTAGAAAATGTGCCTACTGCCCAGTGTTCACCCCTACACACAAGCACGGTTTCCCCTGTGTCAGAGCCCACTCTCAGAAAGCTGGCATGTGCCGCTCGAGTGTTAGATGTAGAAAATGTAAGTCCTGGTATAAATGTAAATACCAAGTCTATGGTATAAATGTAAGTCCTGTGCCCGCTCGCAAGCACTCATGTTTACTGTTGAACACAAAACGCCCGGCGCTACACACGCGCCCCGGGCTTCTCTCCATAAAACTTTCCCCACCCAAAGCGGCCAGGATGTTACATGCAGAAAGGCCAGCCGCCACTTTCAGCGCGCCGCTGTATTCAAGCACTGAGAGCGATACCTCTGACTCAGGTTCACGAGCCCACGCTGTGTGGAGACCGGGAATGAGAGGCCATTCTACCCCTAGCTATACATGCAAAAGCATGGGAAGCTATTCCGGGAGTGTCAGAATGGGTGCTCAATGCAGTAAAGCAGGGCTATTCGCTGCAATTCGCCCGCCGTCCCCCGTTCTATCGTGCACGGACCGAGACGAGAGTGAATCAGCAAGTAGCACACCTACTTAGCGCAGAAATCGAAAAACTGCTAGGCAAAGGGGCCATAGAGTCAGTACCACCTTCCCAGAGCGAGTCAGGCTTTTACAGCCGGTACTTCCAGCCGAAGAAGGATGGAACTCTCTGACCTATCTTAGATCTGAGGTATTTGAACAAAGCTCTCAAGCGTTCAAAATGCTCACGACCAGACAGATCCTCACGCATATTCGCCCGAGGGACTGGTTTATCTCTCTCGATCTGAAAGACACCTATTTTCAGATTCAGATAATACCCCGTCACAGGCCATTCTTGAGATTCGCCTTCGACGGTCAGGTATATCAATACACCGTCCTTCCGTTCGGCCTGTCTTTAGCACCTCGTACATTCACAAAGTGCATGGACGCGGCTCTCGCCCCCCTCAGAAGTCAGGGTGTGCGAATACTGAACTATCTGGACGATTGGTTGATTCTGGCACAGTCAGAGATGGAACTAATATCTCACAGAACGTTGCTTCTCAACCATCTGGACAATTTGGGTCTCACGGTCAACTGGACCAAGAGCTCATTACTGCCCAGTCAGACAGCCTCCTTTCTGGGAATAGAACTGGACTCTGTGTCTATGACGGCCCGCCTGTCGTCACAGCGTGCGCACTGTGTTCAACGCCTGGCCGCTTCATTCCAGAAGGGCAGCCTTGTTCCCCTGAAAACCTTTCAGAGAATGTTGGGCTGTATGGCCTCAGTCACAGCAGTGCTTCAGCTGGGCTTGCTACGTATGCGGCCCCTACAGCGCTGGCTGAACGCACGAGTACCACACCGAGCTTGGGCTTCCGGTGGTCTGCGTATCAGGGTGACTCAGAGCTGCGTTTCAGCTCTGAAGCCCTGGACAGCGGCCGAGTGGTACCAGTCGGGAGTGACAATGGGCGCTATCTCGTACCGGAAGGTTATCTCGACAGAAGCCTCCAACCTAGGCTGGGACGCCCTCTACGAGGGCAGACCGGCTTTTGGCCAATGGTCAGACCGGGAAAAATGCCTTCACATAAACTGTCTAGAGATGATAGCGGTCGAGAATGCTCTGAAACATTTCCTCCCACACCTGCGGGGCTACCATGTACTGGTTCAGCTGCCCACTGTACGCTTTTCCCCCGATCTCGATGTTACCACAGGTAATCAGGAGAATCAGGGAGAATGGTAGCTCGGTACTCCTCATAGCCCCACGATGGGAGAACCAAATTTGGTTCCCGGAGCTCTTCCAGAACCCGTTGCTCTTCCAGAAGGGGTTGTGAACACGATCACACAGTCCAGAGCTCCTTCTACTAGAAGGCTCTACGTGTCTAAATGGTCTGTGTTTACCAGCTGGTGCGCCGACAAGAACCTAGACCCACAAATGTGTGGAGTCTCGGGGGTACTTTGTTTCCTTCAAGAGCTGCTGGATGTCGGCAGAACCCCTTCCATGCTCAAAATGTATGTGGCGGCCATTGCAGCGTTCGCAGACCCGCGGCCAGTCAATAGGAAGGAACGAGCTCGTCATCCGCTTCCTTAGAGGAGCCAGGAGGATGAATCCCCCGCGGCCCCCATCAGTTCCTATTTGGGATCTTTCTATAGTCCTGGAGGCCTTAAAAGCACATCCCTTCGAACCCTTGCAGACGGTGGACCTGAAATACCTTTCGCTCAAAACCGCGCTTCTGGTAGCCCTAACATCAGTCAAGCGTGTGGGTGACTTGCATGCGTTATCTGTTAACGCCGCATGTCTCGAGTTTGGACCTAATGACTCTAAAGTCATCCTCAAACCGAGACATGGCTATGTCCCCAAAGTGCTGGGCACTCCATTCAGAGCACAGGTTATTACATTATCGGCTCTACCGGCATCTGGTGGCGAGCTCGATGTTAACCTCCTCTGCCCCGTTAGAGCGTTAAGGATTTACGTCACGCGCTCCGCCGCCTTCAGGCGCTCGGAGCAGCTCTTCGTTTCGTTCGGTGGGCGCGTCAAAGGTCTCGCCACCTCGAAACAGAGTCTGTCCAGATGGATAGTGGATGCTATCGCGGCAGCGTATGCGTCTAAAGACCTGCAGTGCCCTTTGGGCGTTAGGGCTCACTCCACTAGAGGCAGGGCCTCTTCGTGGGCTTGGTCCAGCGGGATTTCTATTCACGACATTTGTATAGCGGCAGGCTGGGCCTCCCCCTCTACATTTGTTAGGTTCTATAACCTGGAAGTCCCTGCCTTGCAGGCTAGACTTTTGTCAGTCTAACTTATGAGTATGTGCTGTTCAGAATTCGTTCATGCACAGGCTACTCTCACGTTTATCCCAGCTCCCCTGATTGAGCTGCACTATGAGGATTGATATTCTCTTCTCAGTATGGACCGGCGGCGCCGCTCTGTACGTTTTGCCACATGACACTGTGTGCTTATGTATATGTACTGGCCCACTCTATTGCCAGTCTTACTCCCACTAAATATATGTTCCCCGGGTGTGCCCTTTGGACTTATGTGGTGGATGCTTGGCGCGCACGGCATTGACAAAGGGTTCCCGTAGCGTAAGCAACTTACGCAATACGAGAGAACCTCTCGTAAGAGAATGTACTTGGTTACTAACATAACCTCAGTTCTCTATAGAAGAGGGAACGAGTATTGCGTAACCCGCCGTGCTCACGCCCCGAGCTGATCTCGCTTCAGTCGATGAAAACCAGGTAAGCAGCCCCCGAGCCCGTCCTTTTATACGCTAAGCCACGCCCATTCTGGCGGGCTGTGACGTCACGCAGGGCTCAGTGGTAGGCTGCTGCAGTTGCCTCAGAGCAGCCAATGAGCACGCTAGCCAGCCCGCTCTAGGTCTGCCAGCTGCTGCAACGCGTTGACATTATATACAAAATTAAGGATAATTTTTTGGCTTCATATCTCGAGAAAAGATGACTTTACCCATAGCATAAGCAACTTACGCAATACTCGTTCCCTCTTCTAGAGAGAACCGAGGTTATGTCAATAACCGAGTACGTTATGCTTCGTAAAGCTTTTACAAAGGAGATTTAAAGGCTCAGTTATCTTCTAAACAGAAAAAGGAAACAAACACAACACAGTGATACAGAACATAGAAATATTTAAGATGTATGAATGAAGTTTATTAATTATTTACTTACACTTTCTAAGATCTACACAGTAAGAGTTTGACCCTGATAAAACAAACATTAGATTGTATTTAAAAACTAACTCGCCATCAACTACTTCTATTTTTTTTTCTACAAATACACCATTTTATAACCTCAACATTTTCTTCATAATAACTACAATTGTCCTGAATATCTGGTTCATGTCCCACAAACAACACCACCAACAACTTACAGCTAAATGGATTACCTGAATGATCTTCATCTGGCTCCTTTTTACCTGTAACTGTAATAAAAGAAAAGGCAAAAGTGAATAGATTGAGTGTAGACCTGCTACAGATTTAGCTCAGTACTAAATCCTGCTCAAACTGTGATTTATTTAGATGGGCTACTTTGAGATCTGACATGCATTTAAAAATTAACATCAGGGTATGTACTGTATACCTTTTTGATTCCAGTCCCAATATTTACTGTTGAAATATTGGGACTTTTGTTGGCAGAATCAGCATCTTTTTCTGCTTTGGCTTTGAAACAGTCTTAACATTCTCTAACTGTTTGCTGGAACATTATAACTACTGCATGTCTGCAAAATGTAGTAACTCACTCAAATCATTTAATTCATGCTTCAAAAACTAGTTATTGTGTCATTAAATTGGCCAATGCCACCAAAATAAAAAGTGTTTTTGTCAAATAAAAAATGTTTAGATGTTTTTTCATCATGGAAATATTTGTTATTAAATTTCATGTTTGTTCAATGCTTTTGTTGACACTGGCTGCTTTTTATATGACACACTAATGTCAGTTTTGTCCAGCTGAATGCTCTTGTGTCTCACACTTACCTTTTTAGATGCAGATTTCAACAGCATGTAAAAATTTACTTGGAAAAGTCAACAGTTCACAGAACAAGAATATGCACATTTGCGCATATATATATATTGGACAAACTGATCAGGCACACCTGGTCAGGCACACCTGGATTAATCAGTTTGTCCAATAATGGCAGACAGGAAACAAAGGACCTGCCTGAAGTTCAGGAAGTAGTGCAGCTGTGCATAAAGCCCATTGACAGCATCTTCTCTTGTAACTAAAGCTTGTGATGGTTAACTGTTGATTTAATCACAATCCCTAAATATTTTTGACAATAAAAATCTGAAAACTTACGTTTTTTTAATGCTCCTGTTATCCCACGAAACAAATTAATTTTTTCTTCTTTCTGACTCTCACTGTGTTTGCTCTCTCTTTTGTGATCAGATTTCAGCTCTGTCCTGAATGAAGCTACAGGTCTGATGTTGTCTCCATCCACCGATGTTCCTTCTGTAGTCATCTGTATTTCACATTTGAGATATTCTTCATTTCCCCTGATCATCTTCTCTACTCTTCCGAATATCACAGAGTAGAATACCTTTTGGTTTTCATCAAACTGAACATGTCCTCCTCCACACTCTTTAGTTAGTTGATGAATAAAGTCATTCTCTATCACAGACCTGTGTTCAGTAACCAGTGTTCCTCCATCAGTAGTCAGCACTATAGTGTGTTTAATGGCCTTCTCACTGAAGAGGTTCAGCACATATATCACTCTTCTCAGGTCCTCCTCACTGAAGTCCTTATACTGCAGGACGAGTAAGATCACATGAGGTCCTGGAACAGACACAGACACACACTCTCTCACTCCCTGTATGATCTGATGCTGTGAGAGATGTGGCTGGAGCAGGTGAGGAGTGTTGATGACTGAGATGTGCCTCTCCTCCACCGTTCCACTGACTCTCACACTGTGCTGCTGTAGATAAGATGAAGGAGCTTCACTGTGAAACGCTTTTGTACCCAGTATAATGTTTCCCACTCGGCTGTTTTCTGACACATTCCTTCCCAGCAGAACAATCCTCACTGAAAAAGAGCACACACACACACACACACACACGTTAGGTTTCCATGTTTTACGGGAACTTTCCATAGACATAATGGTTTTTACACTGTACAAACTGTATATTTTGTCCCCTTACACTAACCCGACCCTTAAACCTACCCATCACACACACACTAACCCGACCCCTAAACCTGCCCATCACACACAC